>JAPYZC010006708.1:0-11586 GCA_030522665.1 Ichneumoninae sp. A BG-2022a | reverse complement strand
AAACTTTTTTTTAATGAAAATGATTCGTTTATTTTTCTGAATACGTATGAATTTTTTCAGATTTTTAAGTAATCGTTGATTTTTTTATTTTTTTTTATAAAACAAAAATCAACGATTACTTAAAAATCTGAAAATGGAAAAAAAGGTTTCATTATCGAACGCGTAATTTGACATTCTCTTAGTCCTTCTATATAAATCTATATAAAAGTCAAGTATAATGTGTCGTCATCAAATATTTGTTTTTCTATTATCAATTAGACGTCGATTGGCTAGACGGTATCAAAATTGGTGCCAGCTCATCAGTCCAACTATGCGACTGACCAATACTATTTATCTGGGTGGGCCATATTCGCTACTTTCACCCTACTGAAAGTATACATGCATTCCGCTGATTCGTCGAGGCCAGAGAACGTCCGACTCGAGTAGGCAATTTTTTTCCTCAAATTCGCATTAAATCCTCTTTAAAGTCACTGGCGTAAAATGAATCCGAAACTATCGTCCATGTACATTTTTACCTAAAATATCAAGACTTTTTTTCGTACCAAATTTAATCAACTTCGAAGCTTCAGCTATATTTAAAAAAAGTTTAATGTATCGTATTTTTACGATACATAAAACTTTAAAAAATATGACAATATTTTTGAAAAATATAATATAAATATTTAATAAAAAAAAAAAAACACAAAGTTGAATCAGCATTTGACTTTCGATTTTGGGGTCAGAGTGAATCCGCCCACGCTCTCAAAGGATTCTAAACGGTCCGTGTCGCCCCGACGATCCATCACTGTCCCCGTGCATTGAAACCGACGTTGAATTCTACAATGTTTAATTCGCGACGGGTGTCAGCGAATTTCGGGCGTGCGGCCAGAAAGATCGTCGTCGGCGAGCGTCGATTTTCATTGCGTGTGCAGCCGCACGTAGAGCGCCCGTAGGGGAGTCCTCGGGCGTGTATCTTCGTCCCGTTCGGACGGACCGGGCGCCTCCTCGCCGGACGGTTATTCTTCGCGTGGAGAGAGACCCACGTACACCTCTCGGCATTTCGAGAAGTCAGTCACGCGCCCATCCGCCGGTCCGCGTCATTGTGTCTCGCTTCTTTTCACGATCCTCTCGCCCGAACGACTCGAGAGATCCGTCGCGACACTCCTATCGCTGATTTCGTCATCGATTCGAATCACATCGAACTTCGGACTTTCCACGACGATCCACTGGAATCCTTACTTGATTGATAAAAAAACAAAAATCATATAGTTAAAATATTTTTGAAGCAGATTATATAAGTTCGTAACTTTCTTTCTGTAAATAATAATAATAATGATAATAGTCTCTTTTTTAATCAAGGTAAATCAACTGACTCACTGTGTAGTGGAACAATAACGATGTCGATCGGAGACTCGATTAAAAAATCATAGAGTAAAAGTTAAAAAAAAATAATAGAAAAGCTACGAATAAAAATTAAAAGTTAACGCGAGAAACTTAATAATTAACGGGAAAAACACAAAAAGTATCGAGTAAAAGTTTATTAATTAACGAGTGAATATTACATTTAGTGCGTCAATCGTAGTTGCGAAAAAAAAGTGTTGCAAGAGGCGACTTCCGGACGGACGTGGTGGATTCGACATGCCGAGGTACGTCGATTGAAACATTAGAATATTCGAGGCGTGAGACGATGGGGAGTCTGTGTTTCACGGAATTGAAAACGACACGGTCACGTGTTTCGACGAATGTAATGAATTATTGATACGCGCCTCGACGCAGTCTAGTTAGAGTCGTTTCGCAAACGCGCACACAGACCCACCTCGGTCCACACCGTTAACATCGGCCGAGGCGGTTGAGCGATTGCGAGAATCGAGAATTATCGTTTGGGCATCGGTGACGCACAAGGAAAAGCCGTTGACTTTGAACTCCGCAACAAAGGAGGTTATGTAACAGGGGGTCAGGTGAACGCCGGACGACGTTCCGAGTTTAGAATTTCGCGTTCCGAGTTTGCTTTACGTAAGGATCTAAGGAAACGGTTCGCTTTACGCTAGGCGGAAAATACAAATGTACGAATAAAAATTAACAAATTATTAATATTTAATTTGCGTTCAAACATGCAGATTCCAAGGTCATCCGCGCTTCGAATAACCCCTCGAGCTGCCTCGCGCTCGCCGGAAAAAAAAGTTATGATAAAAGTCGTTTAGAAAATTTACCTCATCCTTCCGCCTCAGAATCTAGCGTACCGACTTTGTTTTCCGTAAAGCTCAAAGGCAACGCTGTATTTTACGCTCCGCGAAAAATAAGACTTTACGAATAATAATTAATTAATTAATCATTTGCGTCCAAACGTGCGAATTCCAAGGTCATCCGCGCTTCGAATAACCCCTCGAGCTACCTCGCGCTCGCCGGGTAAAAAAAAGTTATGATAAAAGTCGTTTATAAAATTTACCTCATCCTTCCGGCTTAGAATCCAGCGTTTCAAGTTTGTTTTTCGTAAAGCTCGAAGGAAACGCTTTACTTTACGCCCCGCGAAAAATAATAGTTTACGAATAATAATTGATTAATTAATTAATAAGGATAAGTAAGTGAGGATGAAAGGAAACGCTTTGCTTTGCGCCAGGCGAGAAATAACAATTAATTAATAAATCATTTGCGTCCAAACGTGCGGATTCCAAGGTCATCCGCGCTTCGAATAACCCCTCGAGCCACCTCGCGCTCGCCGGGTAAAAAAAAGTAATGATAAAAGTCGTTTATAAAATTTACTTCATCCTTCCGGCTTAGAATCCAGCGTTCCGAGTTTGTTTTTCGTAAAGCTCAAAGGAAACGCTTTACTTTGCGCCCCGCGAAAAATAATACTTTACGAATAACAATTAATTAATTGATTAATAAGGATAAGTAAGTGAGGATGAAAGAAAACGCTTTGCTTTGCACCAGGCGAGAAATAACAATTAATTAATTGATCATTTGCGTCCAAACGTGCGGATTCCAAGGTCATCCGCGCTTCGAATAACCGCTCGAGCTGCCTCGACGTTCGCTGAAAAAGAAACCGATAACAATAATAATTTTGAAAAATTCGTCGCATCGGCCGACGGCACGAGAGATGGAAAACAAATTTACCTCGTCCTTCCGGCTGGCGACCTACCGATAATGTCACAATTGAAACGAAGCCAGGGCCGTCTCCCGAACTGACCGACGCAGGCTGCTGCTCCCGTTTGCGGCCTCGCCAGATAATTTTAGATTCTCGTCTCGATCCTCGACTGTGCGTGCCTTCGCGCTTCTCGGGACCGAAAACAAATCCACTGTGCGAGTCACTTGCTCGACGGAATTCTTACGAATCTTCCTCGATTGCGAGTTATTGCGTTCCACAGCGAAAGCGATACGCGAGGTGAAGAGAATTTGAAGGGTCAAACGCCGCAAGTGATCCTTGAGAGATCGCTCTCCGCTTACTCTGACGTCATCGTTCCGTTAACTCGCCGAGCGTCCCCATTGGTCGAGCGCGCGGGCGCGTTCACGCCCGTCCTGCCACCCGATTGGCTGGCGCTGGAGGCTCGACTCGTCGCTTCGCTCGGCTCGACCTTCACTTCCACGACCACGACTTATAATCATTTAACGTGCGTGTCGAATTGATTTTGATAACAGCGTCGTTACACGTACGTAATACTACTTGGCTGCATGGAATTATCGCCGAACGACGTGCCGAGTCAGTCACGCGCATGATGATAATAATGCGAACGTAAATCGTCGTGAGATTGATTCGTTTCACTATCGCCGCTTTCACACATTTTTTTTTTTCTTAATATTCTCGTGCATCTTTTGCGATTAAATTTAAGGAGGGAGTCTCGCTGCGCAAGGTACTGAGAAGATTCATTTTGCATAATAATAATTACAAAATGTTATTAACAAATTCATCAAAAAATTAATTGGTTAACAAATTACCCGGCAACAAACATTTTTTTTTAATGAAAATGATTTGTTTATTTTTCTGAATACGTATGAATTTTTTCAGATTTTAAAGTAAGCGTTGATTTTTTTTTATGAAACAGAAATCAACGATTACTTAAAAATCTGAAAAAATTCATACGTATTCAGAAAAATAAACGAATCATGTTCATAAAAAAAACGTTTTGTTGCAGGGTAATTTGTTAACCAATTAATTTTTTGATGAATTTATTAATAACATTTTGCAATTATTATTATGCAAAATGAATCTTCTCAGTACCTTTAGTATATATGATTTTTTTTCAGATTTTTACACCATCAAAAAGTATTTGCAATTTTCTCTTATTGTTGTCGAACTTATGCGAAGTCAGCGCGCAGCGAGACTCCCTCCTTAATCGAATCGAGTTGAATTAAATAACATGTTTCCTCGTGCAACTTGATTTTTTTTTCCCACCGTGGATGTCGAGACCGAAGAGGAATCGACCGTTAATGCATGCAAGGGGCTCGCTCCCAGCCGGCTCGTGCAATTGGCCAACGGAGATTGGCCAACGTGACGTCAGAGCTGACCACCGCGATGGAGTAATTGCCGTTGCACAATTTAGGCCAATTATATCAATCGTTTTTTCTCCCCCGGTGTGTAATCATCTTCGTCATACACTCGACCGTCCGATAGTCGCAATTATTCGTTATTTCCCCATCGTACAAGAGCGTCGGCTGCGACGCAAAAGGTTTTTTTTGTAACGCGTGCACGTAAAATCCCGCTTTCCGTTACTGAGAAGTGAGCGCAGGAAGGCACTTTTTCGCATCGGGTGCGAAGAAAATACTGCACATGCGCGCAAAGGCAATATGGTCTTTTTTGCGCACTAGTGCGAGAAAGAGCCTTTCTGTGCACACTTCACAAAAATGAAAAGCTTGAATTTATTGGGGAATGGTAATTTACGATACTATTGCGATTTATCGCACTAGTATCGTAGTAGGCAGTTTTACGCACGCGTGTGTAAAACTGCCTTTTTCACACTGGGTGAAGTAAAATGTAATGAATAGCAATGGCGTAGAAAGGGGAGTTCCGACGCGTGTGAATGTATTTCGTGTGAACGCATTTTCACAGTCGTCGAGAACTTCCTTTCAACGTCCTTGCCCTACAAATGCATGCAAAGGCAATATAGTATTTTTTGCGCACTAGTGCGAGAAAGTGCCTTTCTGTGCACACTTCACAAAAATGAAAATCGTGAATTTGTTCGGGAATGGTAATTTACGATACTATTGCGATTTATCGCACTAGTATCGTAGTGGGCAGTTTTACGCACGCGTGTGTAAAACTGCCGTTTTCACACCGGGTGAAGTAAAATTTAATGAATAGCAATGGCGTAGAAAGGGGAGTTCCGACGCGTGTGAAGGCATTTTCACACTCGCCGAGAACTTCCTTTCTACGTCCTTGCCCTACAAATGCATGCAAAGGCAATATGGTCTTTTTTGCGCACTAGTGCGAGAAAGTGTCTTTCTGTGCACACTTCACAAAAATGAAAAGCGTGAATTTATTGGGGAACGGTAATTTACGATACTAGTGCAATTTATCGCACTAGTATCGTAGTAGGCAGTTTCACGCACGCGTGTGTAAAACTGCCGTTTTCACACCGCGTGAAGTAAAATTTTATGAACAGCAATGGCGTAGAAAGGGGAGTTCCGACGCGAGTGAAGACATTTCACACTCGTCAAGAACTTCCTTTCTACGCCCTTGCCGTGCAAATAACTGTTCTATATCTGAACGCTGTCCATTCCGTCTCGCTCATTGAGGGGCTCCGCGCGTATGAACTTGTTTGTCATGTTAGCGATTTTGATTTTGGATTCAGGCCAGCTTAATCTGTTCTCTGAGGCCACAGGCGCATTAACCACGCAACGAGCTTCGTTCATGTTTTCGCATTTGAAAAACATGAAGTCGCTTCATCACACTTGATTCGCATTAACGCTGGTGTGCAATGATTTCCGTAATTGTGGACATTAATCACGCAACCGCTCGAAGGTTAACGTTCTCGTATTTCGATCGGTGGTTAATCGTCTCGTATTTTGATCGGAGGTTAATCATCTCGTATTTCGATCGACAATGTTTTCGTTATTTCGTTCATGTTTCACCATTCTTTGTTGACACCAAATTCGTATTTATATTCGCAGTTGCTGATTTCGACGACAGTTCGGTTAGATACATATGTGTTGTTGAGATTCGCGTGAGCTTGATGCCTCAGCCTTCGTGACCTTCACTTCCGATTGGAAAATCTTGGTTTTTGACCGGAAGTGACGTCGTACCGAAAAAACGTCGCACCCGGTTTGAAAGTCTAAGTTTTCAACCGGAAGTGACGTCGTACCGAAAAAACGTCGCACCCGGTTTGATAGTCAGATTTTTCAACCGGAAGTGACGTCGTACGGGAAACCGTCACTTCCGATTTGGTAATCTAATTTTTCGACCGAAAGTCACGTCATACAAGAAAACGTCACTTCCGGTTTGAAAAATCGCAGTTTTCGACCGGAAGTGACGTTGAACCGGAAATGTGTCACTACATTTTTTCGACCGAAAATTATTTATTTATTTACTTACTTATAGACGGGAAAAACCCTTTTACATTCGTTTATTAACATAATAAACCTTTCAAATTTTTATAGAAAGAAAAACAAGTAAATATTTCCCACTTTGAGTGTTAAGAAAAATAGATATTTAGAGTAGAAAAACAACCGTAAACCGTCGACTAGAAATTTACTCGAAGCGTAGAATTTGGTTTTGCACCGCAGTCTTCAAGTTTATATAACAGAAATACGTTACTTCCGGTTTGAAAATTGAATTCTTCGACCGGATGTGACATCTTACGGAGAATGTCACTTCCGGTTTAAAAATGTTGATTTTTGGCCGGAAATGACGTCACGATCCAGCCTAATAAAAAGACGTTCTCCGAAGTCCCATGTTTGTACGAGAACACACGTCATATTCGTGGAAAGTTACGACGAACAGGTGATTCGCATATTCGAGCCATTCGATTGAGCAATGTTTTATTAATTACGAGAAGCAGCTTCTGCGATAATGCATTAACGTACACGGTGATAGTAGAACCTTGAAAAATGCGATCATACGATTAACGAAGAAAAAAATCGAATGTGTGAAGCGAGAGGCCTTCTTTACCGATTGCCAGTTCAGAAGAAAATCTCACGGCGCGAGGTATCGTAGTTGGGGATGGTAATGTAACTGTACCGAGCAGTTGTGCAACTTCGCGAACGATGGTCATCGCGAAATTGTGGCCGCGGGTTAGTAACTTGCCGACCGTGCTCTGCGGCGAGAAAAATAATTCCTAACGTGTTCGGTCTCTGCAGAATGAAATGTTACCTGCCAGCCAAGAACGGGCTTCTAACTTGTTACTCGAGACATTCTCTCACGCAATGCTATTGAACCTGTCGACTCGACAATTGATTGTCGGAAAATAATTTTATTAACGTTACGCACATATTTATAAGCGATTGAAAAATCGTTTTATTAACGTCACACACACATATGCAATCGAATTTTTTACTTACATCGTACATATATTTACACACTATCGAAATTCCATCGAGAGCGAAAACAAAGCTTCTTCTGTGAGGAAGCAAAAAATAATTATTTCACACCGAGTGAAATAAAATGTTGTCAGACACTCGTGCGAAAAACGTTTTCGCACGAGTTCCGAACTCGCGTGATTGTCACAATCGCCAGAAGAAGTTTTTTCACACTCGTATGGAAATTTACTATTTAATTAGAATTCGATTGAGTTTGATGGATTCATCACGCAATATTATGGAACTTATCGAAAAGTTATTTTTTTAATGTTACACATACATTTGCATGCGATCGGAAAATTGTTTCCTTAACGTCAAACATATATTTATATTGAACATATATCTATATATATGCTATCGAAATTTGTATATCGACTCCATACTTACATTTACATGCCATCGAAATTCCGTGCAAAAAAAAAAAAAAAAATTAAAAATTAAAATTAGATTGAGTCTGATTGATTCATCGACAGACCAACTCTGGCGTGTCTCCTCTATCATTTTTCATCTTCATCAGTCTTTCGCTGGTCTTCTCACAACATTCATCAATATTCATATATTTATGATGTATTTTTCAATATACATAATTTTTATTTATTTACATGTTTTTCGTTTGTTTTTTATGTTCACGACCGCAATGAGAACCCGTAGCAATTATCGTCTCTCGTATATCTCTCGATGTTTGTCGGTGTCGTCTTCCCCGCTATCGCCGTTGACCTTGGCATTATTACCCGTGCACCTTCCGCGAATGCTGCACTACCCGCGCTCTTATGTGCATCCACTTATCCACTACCACCGAGCCGTATCATAAATAAATAAATTATCTTCGGATAAGCAAAGAAAAAAAAAAGAAACAAAAAAAGAAAAAAATCAATCGGCAAAAACAGATGATCACAAAAGCTGTTTAAAAAAAACTTGACAACCGAGCTAACGAGCCGCAGTAGGAAGAGACCGAGAAACACATTACTGCTCGGCTCGTAGCCACGAGCATTCGCCGATTACATCCCCGAGAGGCCAATTACATCCCGCAGTGCAATTCACTTTTCTCGATGCGGTGAATCTTATTTTTGATTGTCGATTCGATGCCTGGAAATCAAATAATTCAGTGATTACGAGCTACCGGATGTCTATCGATCGTGCGATTGTTTCACTAATAGTAGCAAAAAAAAAAAATTTTAATAAAAAAAAATATTCCGAGAGTTGATACGTTGGGTAGTCGATCCGTCAACGCCGCGGTGTCTCGGACACCGATTCCACCGGGCGTTAATTACGCCCGCATGTCTCGCTCACGATAGTTGCATAAGTCGCCGTACGGACAGAGCGTAACCGGCACAGAGGCGCGTTAACGACACGAATTATTTCCCTTTTTTTCCTCTCGGATCTTCGACGGGCGCTTATCGTCTGACACCTGCCTTGTGGAATTCGAGTGGTGGGGCGGGACGCGGAGCATTCATCATGCTTTGCCACTTGATTAATACAAACGTGCTCCTAGCACAAAACTAGTATTTATTTTTTTATTTATTGTTTTATTCTAATTTTATTATAATTTTTATAATTCCTACTTAAATAACATTCTAATGAAGTCAAAGTTCGCGGAGGCTGGATAGTGGTCGGAGCAGGAAATGGAAGAAATAAAATCGCTGTGCATAATTCCATCGTGCATTAATCGATACGCGGAGAGGCGGACGCTAACAATCGATAGTTGAGATAACTTCGATCCGGCTGAGCTTTTAAAGTTTTAAAATCATTGTCAATTATTCCACGATCAGCGAGGAATGCAATTGTAATCGCTCAGGCAATTCGAATTTTTTTATTTTTGGCGATGCTTAATCTTCCCCCCCCCCCCCCCCCCCACCCCCGCCCTCTCTATCTTACCGATTTAATAAAAATTGTTTTTCCAATGACGCAATACGACGAGATTTGAGAGAATACACGATAAAAGCTACCCAACGATATAAAAAATGCATTCTTATAGAAGAAACTATGCGAATAAAGGAATGTTGTGAGAAAACCATATGAAAATTTTAATTTGCTACTTTTATGAGAAAACCATATGAAAATTTTTATTTGCCACTTTTATGAGAAAGCCATATGAAAATTTTTATTTGCTACTTTTATGAGAAAACCATATGAAAATTTTTATTTGTCACTTTTATGAGAAAGCCATATGAAAACTTCAATTTGCAACTTTTATGAAAAAGCCATATGAAAATTTCAATTTGCAACTTTTATGAAAAAGCCATATGAAAATTTCAATTTGCAACTTTTATGTGAAAGCCATATGAAAATTTCAATTTGCAACTTTTATGAGAAAGCCATATGAAAACTTCAATTTGCAACTTTTATTTGAAAGCCATATGAAAATTCCAATTTTCAACTTTTATGAGAAAGCCATATGAAAATTTCAATTCGAAACTTTTATGAGAAAGCCATATGAAAATTTCAATTTGAAACTTTTATGAAAACGCCATATGAAAACTACAATTTTCAACTATTTTTTTCAGATTTATTTTTTTACTATTTTTTTGTGTAAATTATTCCACAATCAGTGAGGAATGCAATTCCTCTCCACTTTACCGACGCATAAGCACCTTTATGAAAACGCCATATGAAAACTACAATTTTCAACTACTTTTTTCAGATTTATTTTTTATTATTTTTTTTGTGTAAATTATTCCACAATCAGTGAGGAATGCAATTCCTCTCCACTTTACCGACGCATAAGCAAATGAATTTTTTCCTCCAAATGACGTAATACAGCACAAAAATTCCCATTCCGCAATGAGTCGACACTTCAGGTGACGAGAAAGAACGTGTACGCTATAATGCGCGTTGCAAGCCCGATGATGTTCCTTTATGGTTCATCGCAATTGCCGAACCCTCCGTGTACGACCCATTTCCGGCTAAAAATAGCAAATAGAATGATTGTGGTTTAAAGCATCTCGGGCGTGCTCTGCGACACCTCGTTCGTGTTTCTGCTGCGACACGACATCATCACCGGAGGCGCCTTAACGTTCAATGAACGTTATAGTGTGTGTACATGCGCATCATCTTCCTCCTCCACGTCCGCTTTGTTGGGGACCAAATATAGTGCACGCACTCGCGACCCTTTTAGTCCTACGCTGCCTCAGAGACAGTTTTCCAAATCAGCATATTTAAAGAATTTAATTTATGGAAAATCCATCTTTTTCGGTTTTCAAACTTGATTTTTTTTTAAATGAAGGATTTTAAAATAAAGGAATTATCATAAGTGAACTTTCCGTACGGCACATCACTATCCGTAAATTTTATTTAGAATTTTTTGAATTTTTAGAATTTTTCTATTTATTATGAAAAAAAGAACTTTCGTTACGATACATCACTATGTATAAACTTTTTTTTCGGAATTTTTAGATATAAATTAATTCTCATTTTAATGAATAATTTTTAAAATATTTATTGGCCCATCATTGTGGCAAATATGGTAAATCGGACATTAAAGTCCCAAACGAAAACATGATACTGGTACATATATAGTTATCACAGTGTGGTACAAATAGCGCGACATTCCACTATCCCGCATTGTCCCTGGTTATTATCTATCCACTTTGTCCCACTGTAACCAGTCGGCCCTCGCATTACTCTCTATCGAATGGGATCTTCAGCGACAAACGAATAAATAATTGCGACCGCCATTCCGGCGGTTGCCCACGTACACGTGACCTTGGCGATTATAATCGTGATAATCGTTGTCACATACCGCATACACGTGTCTGGCTGATAGCGCAGACCCAACATTAGTGCGATGCATAACCGCGAAAGTAGGGGCAGATTCTCGCTCGAAAGCCGCTTCTACCATGGCAACGATTTGGACAGTGTCGCGTTTGTTGTCGTAGTTCTCGATCCGGCTTTAAGGTAGCTATGTCGCTGCCCGCTCATCTCGCATAAGTTCGAGAAAAGTAAGCGAATATTGCAAGTACTTCTCGATGATATAAAAATCTGAAAAAATGCATGCAGATCAAAGATACTGAAAAGATTAATTTCGCACAATAATAATTCCAAAATGTTATTAACAAATTAATCAAAAAATTAATTGTTTAACAAATTGCCCGGCAAAAC
>JAPYZC010006699.1:0-22465 GCA_030522665.1 Ichneumoninae sp. A BG-2022a | reverse complement strand
TAACAAATTCATCAAAAAATTAATTGGTTGACAAATTACCCGGCAACAAAACTTTTTTTTTTATGAAAATGATTCGTTTATTTTTCTGAATACGTATGAATTTGTTCATATTTTTAAGTAATCGTTAATTTTTTTTTTTTATAGAACACATGTACCTTTCAATTGTTTGTGCTTGTTTGCACTAATATTTAGTAATGAAACATATTAATATTTAGTAATGAACAGCCGAAAAATCACTTCTGCACTCGCGAATCACATTTGGTTTCGACGAATTGGTATTTTTGAAAACTCAGCTATGAGGTGATTGCGGTGATGTCTATAATGTTGCTCACTTCATATCCGATGCGTCCGATCATGCGCAGCGTTGCGCAGCCGCTTGTTACAATTGACCCGTGTTACTTTTGGCCGCGGTCTCCCCTACTCGCACTCTCGAGCACCGAACTCCCTGCCCACCAATTTCACGATTTCTTCAACGAATTTTCGGCAATAAAGTACACGCGACGTAACGACCTTACCAAAATTTTTATGCAACTATAATATTTTCCGTCCATCCCATAAATATTAATATTTTAAGATCCATGGCGCTTCGTCGATAAGCGACTTCGTGCCCTCGTCTCGCGGCTCGTTGCCGCGCTCTCCGCGTATCATCTTGATTCATGCAAAGGAAGAACGATAGTCCTTTTAAGGACTGAAGGTAGGAAGAGACGAAAGAAATAAAGAAAATAAATAAAAATCCATGGTCCATCGAGCGGTGGGCAACTCACCGTGCCGCTTACCGCAACCGAGAACTCGAACGCTGGTTTTCACTATAGTTACGTCTCGAGACACTGTGTAACGGGAAAGAGTCTTTTGACCGAAAAAAGATTAAAACGTCTAATCACTCGAAACTATCTGTTGTGGGTATAATGGAGTATGAGAATAATACAGTCGAGTGTCTCGATAGCCGTATTCAATTATGTGAGGAAAGGAGCCACTCGGTTGTCCCTGCGTTGCTCGATAACGTCTATCGCGCATGCGCGCGACGGAACGAACGATCTAGCGGTCATGCGCACTCCGTCCGTATTTGCAACGGTTGCTGGAACGTGTATTAGAGGCAAATCGGGCGACGCATACTAATCAAATGTTCAAATGTTTTTGAGAACGTGTACAGGACAAATGACATTGATACACATTTCTTTTTCAATAAATAATATAATAATATAATATAAACAATAATATAAATCTTCGATGGACAAAAATATGTATGAAAAATGTATATAAAAAAAATACAATAAATATATGAAAAACTGAGCATATATTGCCGATTATACGTCGCAACAATTATTTAGAGTAAATCAGGTGATATGACCGTCCGTAAGATCTTTTAACGTAACAGACAATGACGCTGTTATTTGGACAGTTTTTAGTACATGTGGAGACAATAAGTATTTTTCAAACCTCCAATTTTCATTGTTTAAAAAATTATGAACATATATAATCCATCATCATCAAAATCATGAACATATGATATCCTGGACATAAAAATATATATATAAAAATATACAATAAATATATTTAAAAAAACGGATACTTATTTGGCCGATTAGCCCAACAATTATTTAAATACCATAACTGATACTTCCTTCAGGGCCTCGCCAGCGCCCGATGTAACGCTCTAATTTTTTTCCCTGTTAGCGACTGATCAATGCACTATTCTGTCGATTCTAAAACGTATCGGGCACGAATCGATAAAAATATGCGAATAACTGGTAACCGACGGCGTTTCACAGGACCAATGACTGTACAATTTACACACACCGAGGGAGTTCGGTCTGGCATGGAAAGTATAAGTTGCTCTTGTAGCCGCTGCCACACAACCTCTACGTGTATATCGGTGGGGATAAAAAGCCACCAAGGTGAGCCGGCGATGCGTGAATGGGCGTATGCATGAATGGGGGTCCCTCCACGCACTCGGGACCGCCGGGAGAACCGCGGCGGTCGTGTGTTCGCTCGTGTGTACACGCGTCGCCTCACACAGGTGTAATTTCTTCGTACAGAACGGGCAGGAGGCCCGAGAACGCACGTGCGCAGAAATGACGAGTGGTACCACTCGGCAAGTGGTGAAATTTTTGTTTTATACGCTGCCAATACCATTTTCGCGTTTCTGAGCTTTACCGAAATTTACGATTTTTTTCACTAATATTGCGGGCGGCCACGCGGTTTATAATAAGCTGGAACGGTCATATTACAAATCGTTGTATCGTCTTTTGGTGGCTTCAAAGGGTTAAATGAGGATTTCTCAATTTAATCGTGCGCACATAAATTTCTTATAAAAAAAATTATCCTTGAATTTTACTCCGCAGAAATTTTGTATTTATTATATTATTTTTTATTTTTATATTTATTTATGAAAGTGTATCTCAGGTTATTATTATTATTTATTTTCATTGTGTAATTTACTATTTAGAGCTCTGAATTGGTATTCAATGTAAATCGGTTGTAAAAGGAGAAATTCGGCAAATAAATTAAATTATATTTTTATTTGCGACGAAATTACGAAACCTCGTTCCGAATCGTCGACCTTCCGATTCTCTGGCCTAGAGACGGGCGCGCTAAATTATAGATCACCCCGCCAGTTTTCGCGTAGCGATAGTTAGCGATCGTTAATACTGTTCGACCTCGAGTTCTGCGAGGACACAAGGCGTGGTATCGTGACAAAAAAAGACAGTAAAAATATTTATCGTAATATTAATAACAATGTAATTTTATTGTGAGCTATATATAAACAATGATGATTTCTTTACAATGAGCTTGTGCGTTAATGAAACGATGCCTTTATGCGCAATTTTTTTTTCTTAAATAGAAATTGAAAAAAAAAACAAATAGAAAATAGAAATAACGAACGAAGTAGATGTAATTACACATGTAATACCGGTTACAGGACGGTTTCCGACGTTGCTTCTACATACAATTTGTACATTATTTATACATCATTATCATTGCTTTGACGAGGAATCGCATCTAAAAAAAAACTGACAATTCGATTCTCCGTCGCATTAAATTATTATTTACAAACAACGATACAAGGACACGCGTTCTGGCAAGCAACGATGCAAACATATATATACATATATGTGCTTAAATTGTTATAGCGCTTCGCGAATGAAAAAAAAAATTTCGTGATAACATAATCGACATGATTTTTCGTCGTTTCGTAACAAGAGCGTATAAATAAGACTAGATCTCATTAGGCGCGATATTAAATATCTTTAACAATAATACTACACTCATAGAAAACAGAAATGTGTATGAAAACAATAATTATCATCGATTCTCGTGTTTTGTAACAATCACTCATTCGTCAGCGACGCCAATTCGACGATATCGAACGTTCTTTGGTTAACTCACTGAACACTCGCACCTTTGCATTTTTTCTTTTTTTTCATATCCGTTTTGAAATTTATATTCAACAAGTTTTCACTATTTACATTGCAGTCTCCCATCTTTGGCACGGAGCTGCGAAGCCCAAATTTATATTTAAAAAAATATATATTCTCGATTACAATTTTTCGAACTGTTTGGCTCAATATAAATATTTTTTTATATTTAATAAGTCGGGAATTGATCAATTTCACTTTTGTAAATTTCTACGAATAATCGCTTCATTAATCAGCGCGACAGTCCAAATTACGTAAAAATGTTTGGTCGAGATAACTGCGAAATTACGACCAAAAATTAACATTTTTTCCGCTTTATATTTATTATATTGTGTGAGAAAGACGAAAAAAATGCAACGTGCAAATTCCAATATTTTTTTTTACCTTCATTCAATAGAAAAATATCAGGCAACGAGCAAGGCACACTGTTGGCATTTTAATAACACAATAATATAAATCGTTCGCGAACCTGGTACGCGCCTCACGTACATATTTATAGTAGTACAGTACAAACGACATAACAACTCCTCGTTAAATGCATCGAGCTCTCTCCGGCTCACTTTATCTTTCTCTCGCTGGCATGATTAGTATTACCGGGAGCTCGTGAGTGTTCGGACATCGTGCTCGTACGCACTGTCTTGCCCTTACCGTTGTGCGTTTACTTGTCTTACAAGTGACTCAATCGAAATATATTTTATACCTCAATGATCTTATGTACAATAATAGAATATTAAGTTATTTTCTCTCTTATAACGACTTACTTAACGCTCGCGGCTTTCACGCTTCCGCGACCGAGTGAGCCCGAGCCGCTCGAGTAGACACAGACCGTGCTGGTCAGACAAAAGACGGCGCAATTGAAAAAAAAAATTACAAATTGAAATTTTACGCTTTTGAAATTTTTCAAAAAAATATATATGTACAGAAAATCTATCTCAATGGCCTAAAGTAAAAAATGCGTTTCAAGTCTGCAGGGGAGAGTGGGGCAAAAACGGAACCTCAGGCCAAAACTGACTGTTTTCACCAATTTTTCTGCGGGTCATAAAAAAACCAAAGTCTCATCTCAAATAATGGGCACATGTCCTTTTGCCCCACACTCCCTTACCTCCATAATTTCACTAATTTTTTTTTTCATCGTCTTATCCCACACCGCGAATTTGTTGAAAATTGTCGACCGACA
Source organism: Ichneumoninae sp. A BG-2022a (assembly GCA_030522665.1). Lineage (NCBI taxonomy): Eukaryota > Metazoa > Arthropoda > Insecta > Hymenoptera > Ichneumonidae > Ichneumoninae sp. A BG-2022a. The sequence goes on along the minus strand of JAPYZC010006699.1, from coordinate 17,872 downwards.
AACTTAGGATTCCGCACCCAGATAAAAAATTTATTTGACAACCACCGTTTATTCGGTTTAAGTAAAATATTTATTTCATTTAAATAAATAGTTACTTCAATTAAATAAATATTTATTTTAATCAAATAAATATTTTACTTAAACCAAATAAACGGTGGCCGCCAAATAAATTATTTTTCTGGGTGCGCAGTTGCAAAGACTGACTCAACAATTTCCAAAAGAAAAAAAAACATCTTGCCAACTCGATCCTCAACTCGATGGCCGGACCTCCTCAAGAACCGGCCTCCTGGTCCAAAACCCACCCGGACTCCCAAGTTCAGAAACCCAACAGGAACACCCATCCACTCCTCACGTGAGCGGAAGAGTCCTGTGTTCCTCGAGGCTTCCGTTCGTCACATCGACGATGCCGGGTACCGTCACGGGTGACGAACCGCCCAATGCGTGATCAGGATCGATCTCGCCATCGACGATCTCACCGTCCCCGTTGCCGCTCAGGTCGCGCACGTTCCCCGGCAGATAGTCCTTCCAGCTCCTGAACAGGTACCTCGTGAATTTCCTAAGTTGTCGAAACTTGCAGTACGTCGCACCCTCAGCCGATTCAAGCTGTTGCGTCTGTATGAGGAATCCCTTCTCCTTGAAGGTCTGCTCCAACTTCTCCCGCTGCAGAGACTTCCTGGTCTTCCTCTTCCGCCTCCCCTCAGGGTCCGGAATGACCGGAAGTCGCTGCGTCGGCACGGGCGGTGGAATTCTCTCGCCAGCAGCGCTGAGAAACGCGCCAGCTGACGATCCAGCCTGACCGGCGGGTTGTTGCAGACTCTCCCGTGGAAAGAACTCGTAGCCGCGCATGTTCTTGTCGCCGGTACCGCTGTAGTACCGAAAGTTACCGCCCGCATCGACGGACAGACTCTTCTTCTCCTGGAGGGTCGGTTTTGCTCCGCCGGTGAACTTGAACTTGCATATGCTGACCTCGGTCGCCGGATTGTTGTTGTTCTCGGTCGGCATGGGTGGTATGAAAATGGCGGATCGCTTCCGCTTCGTGGGTTGCTGACCCTGATGACCAATCGGGGCGTTCCTCTTGGGTCTCGGTGAGGCGGGTTGCTGAATGGTTGGTTGTTGTTGGACCGTGGGCAAAGGTTGCGCCGCCGTCGGACTCTTCGTCTCCAGCATCGAGTACAACGACTTCGGCACGATCTTCTGCTCCTTGGGCTGATTGTCCAACTTCGCCGACACCCTCTCGTTCTCCGCCATCTTCTGGTAGTAGAGGAACTGCGACTGGAGGGCCATCGGGTGAATGAAGACACCGGCGTTAGGCCAGTAAACGAAGCCAGGATTGTTGGGGTTGGTCGAGGATTCGTTGTTGTTGTTGGTGGTGTTGTTGTTGTTGTTGATGTTGACGATGTTGTTGATGTTGTTGTTGTGGTTGTCGTTGCCGCTGGTGTAGATGACGCTGTTGCTGTTGATCGCCCCGGTCTCGTTGTTGTTGGCGACGACGAGGTCGTTGCTCCGGGCAACGTCAACGCCGGCGAAGTTCGCTCCGAGGCACTCGATCTCGTCGGCCTCGCTGGAGGTCTCGCTCTTGATCTGGCCGGACTCGTACACGTTTCCGTGCTTCCTGTGCAAGCGGATCTTGAGCTGATTGAGGTCCCTGATGCAGAGGTTGAGCGGCTCGTCCTGTTCTCTGCCGCCGTCGCCGATCGCGAGGCTCCTCCGCGACTCCTGCGTGAGCCTCTTCTCCAGGAGGCTGCTGATGCGATTCTGGATGTCGGTTCGCTGGAAGGGAACGCGATGGTGCACCTGCTCGCGGGCGATGTCGAGCCTCTCGCGGGGACTCTGCTGCTTCCTCTCCTCGTGTCCCGGCGTACCTGGCAGTATCGTGCCGTAGTTCTTGTAGATGAGGTGGCATATGTCGGCCTTCTTGGGCTTCCGGCCTCTTCGGGGCTTGCTGTTGTCGAGCGTGATCTCGCCCATGTACGGCAGATCCGAATACTTCATCGGTGGACGCGGAGCCGGCTGCTGCTGCTGGCTCGCGTTGTTGTTGCCGTGGTTGGCGTGCTGCTGCTGGTGATGCTGACTCTGATGAGCCGGGTAGGATTGACCGGTCGACGTTATCACCGATCTGCGGTAGCCCGACGGAAACGACGGGGCATCGATCGGCGGGTTGGAGGAAACCACACGCGGATAGAGCTCCTGCTGCATCGCGGCGATCCGCTGCAACCAGCCTTGCACGTCGCCCACGGGACTCGGCGTCGACGCCGATGTCGACGTCGAGGCGGTCGGCGCCGGACTCGCGGCCGACGAATCGCGACCCTGATGAGTCGGCGAGGCGTTCAACGCTTCCTGCGCCAGGGACGCCTCGTAGTGGTCCAGGTACTCCGGGGGCAGTGCCTGGTGATGGAACTTCAACTTCCAGCGGGACTTTCTTCGGCCACGGCTGCGAACACGGGAAATTATTTTACACTGGTTTATACATTATTTCTTATCGAGATTTATTGTAGGGTAAAAGTGGTGAATATGAAACACCTCGATTAACACGTAAATCAATTATATATGGACCGGTCCATATTCCCCACTTTTACAATAAATAATAATTACTGTTATTACTTTTGTGAGTAGTGCAGGTTGTCTTTTGAATATAGAATGTTGTGAGATGAATTTGTCTTTTTATTTCGGAAACGGCTTTTTTGGGAGGGATTATTTCTTATCGCGATTTATTATAGGGTAAAAGTGGTGAATATGGAACACCTCGATTAACACGTAAATCAATTATATATGGACCGGTCCATATTCCCCACTTTTACAATAAATAATAATTACTGTTATTACGTTTGTAAGTAGTGCAGGTTGTCTTTTGGATATCGAATGTTGTGAAATGAATTTGTCTTTTTATTTCGGAAACGGCTTTTTTGTGAGGGATTATTTCTTATCGCTATTTATTATAGGGTGAAAGTGGTGAATATGGAACACCTCGATTAACACGTAAATCAATTATATATGGACTGGTCCATATTCTCCACTTTTACAATAAATAATAATTACTGTTAATACTTTTGTAAGTAGTGCAGGTTGTCTTTTGAATATAGAATGTTGTGAGATGAATTTGTATTTTTTTTTTCGGAAACGGCTTTTTTGTGAGGGAAAAGCTAACGGGGAAGACTCGAGATCGGATAGAATAAGTTGGCTGCCGGATAAGTTCAGCGAACTGTACAGAGCCGGCGCATTTCCATCCCGAGCTAAGTCCTGCTGGCAGCTAGAGAGAGACTTGTATTCTCGCATACGACATTCCAAGCCACACCTTAGCGATAGCGATTCGTAATACGTGCCCGAGGTAACACCTTCGTTCGTTATGTAGATATTTGCTGTACGCGGACGCTATCCAATGATACGGCGGAGCTAATAGGACTCGGTGTATCGTTATTTTTTTTTTTTTTTTTTTGTCATTCACTCGGTCCCGATTATCCGACCACCCAAACCAACCCGTCCAGATCTTCGAGTCTTCGCTTTTCCCAGGAAATTTCCCTCCACGTTTCGAACTGTCGTCACGATTTCAACACAATGAGATCATCGTCGATTTCGCTATATTTTACCATTTATTTTTTATTTCTGTAGTTACAGGAAATCGGACGAGACAGATTATTTTTGGCAACTTTTCGCGGAAAGTGACTTCATTCCGCCTAAATTCGAGAAATTCGGGCAAGAATTGCAAACACTTCCCAATGTTATAAAAATCTGAAAAAATGCATACTTATTATAGGCATTGAAACAACTAATTTTTTCAGATTTTTATCTTTATTTCGACTTTTGCACATTTTTCCATGTAAAAAACAAGAAAAATCAAAATAAAGATAAAAATCTGAAATATCTCATACGTATTTCGAAAAATGAACGAATCATTTTTATAAAAAAAAAAGTTGACTTACCACATATTTTGATGAACAATTTTTTTCAACAATTTGTTAATAACATTTTGAAATGATTATTATGCAATATGAATCTTTTCGGTTCCTATTTTTTCAGATTTTTATAACATTGGGAAGTGTTTGCAATTCTTGCCCGAATTTATCGAATTTAGGCAAAATGAACACCACTCGCTCCAACCTCCTTAAACGGGCGTTGCGCGTCCGATTTTCCGGGCTCTTTCATAGTCAACTAATAAGTATGTTATTTCTCGAGCGTCTTTTTTTTCTTCAAATTAGATCGGTGACTAATTTGCCCGGTCGGTCAGTAACGTTATGTTCTTCGATTTATCTCGGACCATTCGGTCTCGAATCGAGTCATATTAATTTCCGACTCGTTTTACTTGTCGTGTCTATTAATCACCTTGATCTAGCTCTGCCGGTGTTCTCGTGACTGGCCGGTCCCGTCGTCGTCTCGCTACCCTGGACCTGGTGGTGTTGATGGCCCGTCTCGTGGCCATGATGGTGGTGACCGAGGTGTCCGGCTTCGACCGGTACCGGCGCCGCGTCCGCCTCCGCTTGCTGACTGTTAAATGCCTCGTTAGAACTCGATCTCCGACAAGCATCGGTACGAGACAGATTCGCGAGATAACCCGTTACGTCGTCGGAGCGTTCAATAATGGCTCTGCTCCTTACTCGCGCATCGAGCATAAATATATTTCCAAATTGGACATTCTAACTTGAACTTATAGAAAAATAAAAAGACTGGACTGGAAAATCCGCTTGCGGTTGCGAAATAATTTTTTTTGTTTTTATTTCAATTCTACCTTTAATTCTTACAATTTGATATGCTATCAAAATGACGACGGCGAGACTGTCAATGTTGTCATTTAATTTGAATTACTTTTAGCTCTCAGTAATCTGGCCACCAAAGAGAAATAATCGGTGTGTTGATTAAGAGTGTTTCAATTAAATGATTAAATATATTTTATCTAGTTTTATATTAAGATGCGCTCTGGCGATATTATTCTAATTGTTAGAGACACTTCCTCTATTTACTGATTTACTGATTTATTTTTTATTGTTGTATGTAAGTCAAAGGGTTTAACCCGTAAACTGAATAAATAAAATAAATAAATTTGAATCCTGTATGGAATCGTTTGAATTGAAAGTAGAATTGAAATAAGCATTTTTTTCTTTGACGCATTAGAATGAAACGAATGGGTCATTTATTTATTTTTTTCAGTGTATAAAAAAATAATCAAAAAATGCTCTCGAAAAAATGTTCTATATTTTTTCTGAGTTACGTATACGCGGAGTAAGCGCGCGCAAAAATGATAAATTTTTTTCGTGCTTATACGATTGATATAAAAAACGCATTTGCGCGAGGAGAATCGACTCGTTTGTAAAACTATCGGCAGTGAGGTCAGTGAGCGCCCCGAGAGGGTGATCAATACTAGTCTCGGATATCTTCACAATGTGAAATATTGCCCGAACATTGGATCCACTTAGTTATTATCGAGAGAGCGGCGACTGCTGACATTTTTATCGAGGTATTCGGAGTGCAACTCACCTCAGGGTGTTCGTGTCCCGAGCCCGTTCGTCATCCTCCTGCGGCTCCTGCTTAACCGCCATGAGGACCGGTGATGGCAACGAGCACTGGAGGAGTGGCGAACGATGAATTTGATTCTGGAAGGTTGTACTGTCCGTTAAGGAGCCGTCTATGCCAGTAGATTGCGCTCGAGGCACGACTTCCTCGGTCTGCATAATGCCCCCTGAAACATCAACGATTCATTCGTTTTTTTAGTCAACTATTTTCACACCTGTACACTTTTCATTATCATGATCTGAAGGGTCTTCATGATCTTCATGACTTTCATGATGTTCATGATCTTCAAGATCAAGTTAGTCATGAAGATTATGAACCTCATGATGTTCATGATCTTCATGATCTTTAAGATCATGTTAGTCATGAAGATCATGAACCTCATGAATTTCATGATATTCATGATCTTCGTGATCTTCATGACTCTCATGATGTTCGCGATCTTTATGACCTTCATGACTAACATAATCTTCATGACTGTCGTCATCTTCATGATCTTCAAGATTATGTTAGTCATGAAGATCATGAACCTCACGAATTTCATGATGTTCATGATGTTCGCGATCTTTATGACCTTCATGACTATCGTCATATTCATGATCTTCATGATCTTTATAACGATCATGATTCTGGTGATAGATTATTTTCAAGCTTCAGACATTGCGCATGGATGGAATCGATTCGAGAATATTTTGCTTTTTCAATTAATAAATTGAAAAAGCAAGATATTCTCGAATCGATTCCATCCATGTGCGATGTCTGAAGCTTGAAAATAATCTTGCAAAAAATTATTGAAAGTAAATAAATGAGATATCTCGATATACCGATGTGTCGATAAAAAGTATTTTTAAAAATTAAGCGATATAATGTATATAAGTGATCGGTGGGGTCCGCAGTATTAATAAGCGATCGGCAAATTTGTCGAGGTACGCTGAACCATAAATTACATCGATCAAGCCGTTCGACTGGCATCCCAGCGGGTGCGGCGAGGCTATTACGGATCCAGTCTCGCAATTTAAAGTCATCAAGAAATTTGTCGACTCACTGGCATTTCCTCGCAGTGCAAGAATCTTCGCAGTAACATTTGCACCAGGTATTTATCCAAACTTTTATTTATCATGCTTATCTAAACTTTTCGTCATAGAATACGAAAGCTAGCGCTGACATCGTTTTTTAATGTCAAAATTGTGTTAAATCTGAAATCGGGCTTCAATGAAAATCACCGAATGAAAAGACGTATCCACTTTACTAGTGTACCAAATTTTAACCCATTATCTCGAACCATTTTGCAGTTTTACAGGCATTTTAAGCGATTCAAATCTATCTCACACATGCACATACGCACACATCCGGATCCCAACTAGAACTCAAATTTATCGATATTATAAATTATTTTTCAGTATTCTGACATAAACATATAATATTAAAAATATTTTTTTTTACTTTTTATAAGGAAGCAAAAAATGCAGAAAAAAAGATCATTTTTATAATAAAAAATTCCAATTTCGCGTGGGTTAATCGAATGATTGGCGTGCTTAAATAAATGCAATTTTTTGATAAGCGAATGATAAACAATGTTAAGACGTTAAGCGATAATTGAAGCCTTCGGCATAACGTCCCGATATACATCACACGAAACGATGCGACTTACGAGCGTAACTACAATTTATTTTTCGTCTATTAATAGTACAGTCGAAGCGAGAGACGGGTCGAGTGTGTGTTCGGATGTTTGTGAACCATGTGTGTCCCACTGTGCGCGCCCCGTGTAAGCGCGCTCGTGTGCGCGCCTCACTGCCGTCCCCGCGTCACTATTCTCGGTTCTCTCAAATTTCTCACACCATATTTGGAATTATGAGATCCGTATACGAATTTGTATCACAAGCAGGAACTTCTTTATAAATGCTCGGAGCATTTGACGCTATAAACGATGCCGCTTCTCCACCCCACTACGGCGATCCCGAATTATCTTCACAATTTGCGAATGCCTTGCTAAAAGTAGATCTTCGACTTTCCCTCACGATTCGAGTGCGCGTGTGTGCGCGCCCGTCGGTGTTCGCATACGATCGCACCGTGTAGGAACTACTTTTGTAAACGTAAACTTTGATCTTCGAAATTTTCATGATTCATCGATCCTTCGACCATGCAAATGCATTAAAATGTTGTCGAAACTTAAACTTCGTCGCTCTGTGATTTTTTTAACATAGCTATCACATACATAACAGTAAATAATAAAAGTATAATAAATAGTAACGGTACATAGTAGTAATAATAATAATAAATAATAGAACATGAATAATTGAAACACGTAATGACTATTCTTGTAGGAAACTAAATTTGATTTAAAACAATTTATCGATTATTAAAATGATTGAATGATTACTTCCAATAATTGTGGCGTTGTGGCAAGGAAGCAGTCAATGATAACGAAGCGCAATGTACTAAAAATATCTTAATCGACGGAAAAAGATGACTTAATATCGAAATCTTTGAGGTACGACGATAAATCACTATTGTCATCAAAGTGCTGTATTTTGCGAGCGGCTCCATGAAACATTGCCAAATTTTTGCGACACCCTCAGAGGGTCGGTGTGTTTGCTAGATAATTTTTTTGGAATTTTTCAAAGTAATTTAACGCGATTAAAAATGTTAATGATAGTCGAAGATTTCATACGAGGCCTTAGAAAGTGGCAAAAATTCCTTATGTTTAAGAGTTTGACGCCCACGAGTGCGAATAATGCACCAATCGTTACTCAAAATTGAAAAAGTGGATTTTTCATTGAACATTTTTTTTTCAATTTTAGAAAATTATCGTATGAGCAGCGACGATTAGCCTGCGAAACCACTTGGCAGTGATCCGTGTGGGCGTTCGACGAGACGATGTAAACGAAACATGGCATAGCTTTGGAAGCTGCTAGCGCGATAAGTGTAGCAGCGGCACGCGTTGAATAGTAAGCGAGAGCTCACACGCGTCCGTCTTCTCTCGACTGGCAGACGCGCAACTAGGTTGGAAACGGAGTGTGTGACGCCGTACGTATTAGTCTCAATGCGCCAAGGTGATAACACCGATGAGAAATAAATGGATCGAATTCTCAACGAATTATTCGCACTGATAATATAATTTTTCATTTTCATTTTTAAAAATCTGTCATTTTTTCACGATTTTTTGTAAGGCTAGATTTTTATGAAATATCAATTATTTGGATTATCATTCAATCAAAAAAAGTACCGTGTGTAATACCTAAAATTGGTAATAAAAAGTCAAACTGATAAATCGGTAAAAAAAAAGAAAAAAAAGGAACTTGCTGAAAATTACTAAAAAAAAAATCCTCTTTTTTATGAATAGCAATAAAATTAAAAAAAATGAAAGTACTATAAATTGAATCTCAATAATCAGTGAAAAAATTATCTGTGCTGGGAAATATGCTTTCCGGACACATGGACGCTCCTCGAATTCACAACGAATTATTCGGCGTGATAACATATTTTTTAATATCCATTAAAAAACAATCTGTAATTGCTTTTTCACTATTTTTTTTAATGAAGCATCCGCATTATTATTCAATCCAACAAAGTGCCACATATAAAATCCAAAAATTGTAAAAAAAGTCAATCTGAAAAACCGGTAAGAAAAAGAAAAAAAGAAACTAGCTGAAAGTAACTGTAAATCCCTGTTATTTAAGAATAGCAATGAAATAAAAAAAATGAAACTACTATAAATCGAATCCAAAGAATCCCGAAAAAATTACCTGTAACGGGAAACGTGCTTTCCGGCAACATGAACGCTGCTACCAGTTGTCGCTTCGATGCAGTTTAATCTTCCCTGCAACGCACTCTTCGCCCTTATCAGACCGCAATAATTGCTTCGAAGCCCCGTCCGAAGAGTCTTTCCGAGAAGAAACAAAACTCACCCTCAATTCCCAAAAACTTTTATCCACCACTTTGTCTTCCAACAAATTTTTTATTTATTTATCAACCTCTATCGGAGCGCACTTTTCGCCGCTAATATATTATCCAACTGGTAACACACCACGGCACTCGCATGATATCGTATCCTTGGCTGCACGCGTGCGCGTATCTTCTTCAAAGACGATCAGGTCGAAGATGACTGCTTACAATCCTCGTAACAACTTTAACGCTTCAAACCAAGTTTAACCGAAGTCTCTTTGCCGTAAAAAAAACTTCTTCAACTTACGATTTTTATTAAAATCAATGAAGAGTATTTTTTTTTAAATAGCCATTCGGCCAACTCGACACATACGCTTAGGCATTAAATGGTCAATCACGAATGCGTCTCACGAGGCACCCTTAATTTTTTTCTCTCGACGACGAATCGATGTTTTCTTGACACTTTCGCGAAGAGCTCGACGAGCGAGACGGGGCTTTTAATATGTGCGTGCCTTTGAGCGAGAAGGGAAGGCCACCACCGAGCGCAATATCGTACCGGTTCGCGAGTCGAAACGGAACTCTCGGTAGGGAAAACTACAAGCGCCGAGAGAGGAGCGGGGGAGCGCGGGCGTATATTCTCGATTTGGGCGGATGGAAATCTGAGATTGCTCCATATCGGGACGTGCGCCCGTGGCAGCGGCGACGGCGGTGGTGTTGTGGCACCGCGCGCGCTCTCTGCAATAGCGTGGCTCTCTGTATTGCCGCCTCCTCTGTATGATGCGAGACCGCCGACGAAGGTATATTTAACCCCAGTGCCGGTCTATGCCGTCGCTGTAAGGAAAGAGCGCGCGCGCACCCACCCCAGCTCGCGAGAAATCCTCTCGCTTTTTTTCTATCAATTTGACGGCCCACATGGACAAGAAAAAGAGTAGGTGAGATAGGGGCAAAATGGAACGCCGGGGCAAAACGGACCGTTTTTGGCTATTTTTGTGGGACATGGAGAAAAGACGCGTCCAACATGGCGGGTACTGGTCCGTTTTGCCCCGGGCGCAGTTTGCCTCCCTCTATATTTTTGTTACTTTTATCAAAAAAATTCATAAATCGAACGAATTGAAAGAATTAATCGATTTGACTACAAACATGGACAAAAGAAAGTATAGGTCAGATCGGGGCAAAATGAAACACCGGAGCAAAACGGACCGTTTTTACCAATTTTTGGGGGATATGTAGATAAAAACAGTCGCGTGCAACATGGTGGGTACTGGTTCGTTTTGCCCCGGGTCCGCATTTTGCCTCCCGCTATTCCTCCAAATTTTTTTTTTCGTTGCCAAAAATATCCAAAAGATGTTTCCGTAAAACCATGTTAACTCAACATATCGGTTTATAATTATTTACGTAGTACAATATTGTCAAGTTTCTTGGCAGACAGAGAACAAAATCGGTAATCCATCGACCGAATGAATCTGAAGAGTCGAAAGAATCGACAGAATTATCAATACGATAAAAAAAGAATAAGAGACATCGGTGCAAAACGGACCATTTTTACTCATTTTTCGCGTCCAATATGTCGTATACTGGTCCGTTTTGCCCCGCATTTTGTCGCGTATATTACTCTATACATTTTTTGCCAAAAAAAATTCTTAAGAAGCTCCCATAAAAGCTCCTGTTAAGGAGGGAGTCTTGCGCGCTGACTTCGCATAAGTTCGACAAGAATAAGAGAAAATTGCAAGTACTTCTTGATGGTGTAAAAATCTGAAAAAAATCATGTATACTAAAGGTATTGAGAAGATTAATTTTGCATTATAACAATCGCAAAATGTCATTAAAAATTCATCAAAAAAATTAATTGGTTAACAAATTACCCGGCAACAAAACTTTTTTTTATGGAAATGATTCCTTTATTTTTCTGAATACTTATACATTCTTTGAGATTTTTAAGTAATCGTTGATTTTTGTTCTATAAAAAAAACATTACCTCAACCTATCGGTTTATAACGATTTATGTACAAAAATGTCGAGTTTCTCGCCGGATACAGAAAAAAAATCGGAATAATCGATCGACCGAACGAATCCGAAGAATCGAAAGAATTGGCCGATCGCCCCTTTTTTTTCTCCGTTCTGCACTGTTCACGCGGGAATTCGTACAAAGATACGGCGATATTGCGCGAGCATAGACCGAAAGAAGTTTCCTCGCCGGATGTGAAGCCGGTTTTCAACGAATTGACACCGCGCGCGAGCGCACCTGTGCACTCGCTCGCTTCTGTATAATAAATTTATACTATCTCGCAAGCCTCGGGTATGACTCGGCGATGATAAAATTCATAAGTTACGAGACGGACGTTAATTCAGTCGGTCGGGATATTGCGCCGGTCTCATCCGGTTGCGAACTGTGGGAATTGAGCTCGGCTCTCGGGACTTAACAGCGAAAGAGTCGCCGCTACCTTCGCTCTCAGCTTTACCTTTTAGCGTATAGATACTTGTGGTATTTTATATGTACACATATATACAGTTGCGTGCGTCGTTAATCCGCATGCCAACGACTGCGTTATACCGGATTATCCCTTTGTTAACACGGTGTATAAAACATCCAACGACACTCGCTCGATCGGCGATTGATCGCGTTTCTTAGAGGGAAGTGAGGCAAGAATGAGTCACTTTTTTCTGTCAATTTTTTACGAAACATTTAAACGAATTGCTTATCTCGAATAGAAGTCACTGGGCGGTTTTTCGCCACTGTCCTCTAGCACGTAATAGGTGTAGTTCCAGGGAAGATGGGGTGAAGATGGGGTGATGATCCGGTGAAGATGAGGTGATGATCGGGTGAAGATCGGGTGAGGATCGGGTGAGGATCGGATGAGGATCAGATGAGGATCGGATGAGGATGGGATGAGGATCGGATGAAGATGGGGTGATGATCGGGTGAAGATGGGGTGATGATCGGATCGGATGAGGATCGGATGAGGATCGGATGAGGATCGGATGAGGATCGGATGAGGATCGGATGAGGATCGGATGAGGATCGGATGAGGATCGGATGAAGATGGGGTGATGGTCGGGTGAAGATGGGGTGATGATCGGGTGAGGATCGGGTGAGGATCGGGTGAAGATGGGGTGATGATCGGGTGATGATCGGGTGAAGATGGCGTGTAGATGGCGTGTAGATGGCGTGAAGATGGCGTGAAGATGGCGTGAAGATGGCGTAAAGATCGTGATCAATTGATTGAATCCTATTCTTTCGATTTCACTATAACGTATCAAAAAAAAATTGACTTGTCCTAACGCCCTACTCGCTGTTCGAATCGATCCAGACACACTTTTCCCGCCTTCTGCATACGCCCGAATAGCAAATAAAAACAATCCGTACACCTTAAGTGTTCACACGACAGCTGCCGAAGTAATAGAACGCCAGACTCGATATCACCGCTTCGAAGCTTCGAGTTGGAAAGTTAAGTTGTTGACATATCGCTACGAGGTATTATTGGGACACGTCGAGTGGGCGGGCTGCTTCGACCCATAAGGAATATAATATGATCACGCCTCCGTAAAGAAATAGCCCGACAGTAATACATGAGAAGCAGAGAACCGATATAAAATATCCCGATGTCATTATGGACGGGAAACCTTCGACACCGGTCGGCATCGACGTTGATCGGAAACTATAATTTTATCGGCTTACAGCATCAAAAAAATTGAAATAAAAATAATATGAGAGAAGAAAACAAATTGAAATAATAAAAATAAAAATAAAATAATTTACAATTTAAAAATTAATTTAAAAAATCGCGTTACTATAATTAAAAAATTGGAAACATAATAAAAATTGAGCAGGTGGGCCAAATTTTTTTGCAGGCATTTTTCATAAATGCTTTAGATTTGAAAAATGCATTAAAATAAATTGGGTTACTTTCATTGAGAAATTGGAAAGAGAAGGTAAATCGAGAACGTGGGTTAAATTTTTGGTGAGAAATTTTGCTGCGGGTAGTGGAAGAGAGCGCGCACTGCGCAGCCGAGTGACGAGAAACGATGAGACGTCGAACTTTGTATGTGTGCCATATCCGACACCGTTGAGCGTAGGCGTGTCCTTCGAGCCGGAGAATTCTATTATTCGTATTTCCATAACAGGGGCAAAAGTCGTATTATAGATTCTCTCTCTTTGCCGCTCTCGGTAGGAAAAAAACGGGTAGCAAAAGGAGGCGTGCGAGTCCGAGAGATCGCAGAGTTGCGTTAAGTGACTATGGGTGGACGTTGAGACCGTGGACGGTTCGCGCGTGGGCGAGATTTTTGGTCCGGGATTAGTTTGCTAGACAGCAAAAGAAGGTTTCTACATTTAACAAACATTTCTTGTCCATAAATGGCGACGATTTATTTCTTGTCAATTTTTCAACCTTTTTATGTTATCTTTTTTACACGGAAAAAAATATCAATGACTAAATCAAAATTCGCTTGCGAGCAGCCAATAAAAAAAATGGTTGTTTCAATTGTACTTCCAATTATTACAATTCCATACGGGATTGAAACGATAACGTCACCTCTTGCTGTCGTCGTTTCAATATGATACGGAATTTTAGGAATTGAAAGTAGTATTGAAATAAAAAAAATTTGATTTTCTTTTCAGTGTGGTAATAAAATTATAAAATTATAAATTTCGTGCAGCTATAAAAAAAAATCTCCCAACGAGTGCGATTCGATGAACCCACCCACAAGTATGCCACACAGTCAAACGTAATTCTGTTGCATCGCACGAACGTTCGATATTAGCTCGCTGGATTTAGCATTCGTTTTGCATCGATTTATTTTTGACTGCCAGTCGTGAAAATAAGAGATAAACAAAGATATTATAAAAAATAAAAATACATGTCGGAGAACAAAGCTACCAGGTTCTCTCGTACTCAAGACGTTAGTTCGTTGGCTCCTCGAGCCTCGGGTGGTTCCTTTGTTCGATCGTGTCTCTCGCGACTAGCGTAATCGTGTCCCGCGAGAAACATAATGGTATCGGCGTACATCTATATTCCAGGCTGCGATCCCGATACGAGGAAAAAGAGACGGAGGGAAAAGTAATCCGGGTAAGTATACTTGTTTCTCGCTTAAAGGAGACCGGGGCAATTTGCAACACGGGGCAAGTCGGACCGACCGCATTAAATCGATCGGAGGTTGGCGCGGCGAGCTGCACTAGCTATAGAATATCTAGGTGGTAAATTCGTAGAGCATCTGTCAAGGAAGAGAATGAGCCATATTACATAAAAAAACGCGTAAGTATTGCGGATTATTCTTTTCAAAATCTGAACGAAGATGCACCTTTTCGAAAATGAGCAAAAACTAGTGAATATTTTGGCAAGCCCATTGCAATTTATGTTTTCTAAGTTAAGGATATGTGCTGCAATACAAATAACCATCGACTATAATCCATCCATTATAATCCATCATCCACTATTATAATACATCCACTATTGCAATTCATCCACTATTATATTCCATTCACTATTATAATCCATCCACTATTGCAATCCATCCACTATTATATTCCATTCACTATTATAATCCATCCACTATTGCAATCCATCCACTATTTTATTCCATTCGCTATTATAATCCATCCACTATTATAATCCATCCACTATTACAATCCATCCACTATTATATTCCATTCGCTATTATATTGCATTCACTATTATATTCCATTCACTATTATAATCCATCCACTATTATAATCCATCCATGCGTAAAAGTTTGTATAAACGACTTTAAAAATATAACATTAGACTAGTGTGAAGCGCGCCAACCTCCTTAATTTAATGTAGCGATTCAAATTTGCACCGTGTTCCGACTAGACCCGATCTCCAGAACACGAGGCAAGTCGGATCCACCGCATTGAATCCACCAGGGGAAGGCGCATCAAGTACAGCACTCCACGTCATTAGAGTTAATACTGTGATAAGTCAGGCCTCAGAGTGCCATTCTCGGTGCGCCAACCTCCGATTAATTTAATGTGGCGATTCCAACTTGCCCCGTGTTCCGACTAGCCCCGGTCTCCCTTGCATCCTGCTGAGCCATATATATACACGGAGATGTCTGTATATAAATATACATAAATATAGATACATCGACGGCCAAGAATCAAAAGGGCTCAACTCTTGCGTCTTGACCCGGCGAGTTACGTCCTTTCGATTCTTTGCCGTAGACACACATATGTACATATAGATACAGGTTTCTTTCGAGAGGAGAGAAATCTTAAGAAGAAGGTATAAGCGAAGGAGCACGCGCGCGCTCCTGAGATCAGTGGTCCTGCCCGAGGCCGCGATCGATTCTCGCCCACGTTCATCCTCGTCCCCGTGAGTATCTCTCGGTCTTCTTTGTACGGTCGGCAGAGCGAAGCTGAAAAGTAGTTCCCATCCAGTTCGTCCACATAGTTTCATAAAAAATATCCCGTGGCGTATTCACGTAGGGAAGAGCGGGGCAAGACGGAACGCTCACATTTACCATTTTTTTCGGAAGAGACAAAAAAAATGTTTCGTCACAAGTAGCGGACCGTTTTGTCCCGGCGTTCCGTCTTGCCCCGCTCTGCCACTATACGCACGAAAGATCTCCCAAGAAGCTGAGCGGCAGAGTGTTTATTACTTCTTGCGAAACTATCCAAATACCCGGAGGAGGTTTTATTGCACTATGGTGAATGTGAGATAGCTAAATAGCTGCATAGTTGAATGTACTTTGCCCAGACAGAGAATATCAATTCGAGGCTCTACGGGTGTAGGAATTTATATTGGCGATGAAGGATACAGACATTCGCTCTTTGCATAGGACATTTTTATAATATGTTTCATATCGCAGAAATTATGGATTTTTTTTTTAACAACATTTTATATCCGCCGTCTTTGCGTCAAAAAAGTGCCATGAAAGAGTCGTTTAGGACGGACGTGAAACGACGTTTACAAGAATAATACGATGTTTTTAACGGATGTTTGTAACCGAGTCGTTCCACCAAAATATTCTGTGTAAATTTGTCATACTCCAACACCCGGACAAAAAATTTTTTTGACGGCCACCATTTATTTGGTTTAAGTAAAATATTTATTTGATTTAAATAAATATTTCTTTCAATTAAGTAACTATTTACTTAATTTAAATAAATGTTTATTTAAATCCAATAAATATTTTCCTCAAACCAAATAAACGGTGGCCGTCAAATAAATTTTTTTTCTGGGTGAAGGCCAGTCGGGGAGAGCGGGGCAACTTGGCACAGCGGGGCAAAACGCGCTGATGAGCCAAAACGCAATTTTTTCAATAACTTTTGGATGGTGTTCCGTGGGACAAAACGGGATTGAAAGTCTGGATGTATCGTTGGGACAAAATGGGCCACCCAAAAATTATTGGAAAATTGAGTTTTGCCCTCACTGCCCCATTTTGCCCCACTCTCCACTACTTCATGTTCCACATAGGAAAACTCATTCGTCGCGGGATTCCGTTTTGCCCCGCGGTTTTGGAACTGTCCGAAGCTGAAAGGCAGATCGGTGTCCAACAATTGCATCCTGCTAGCAATTACGGCGACGACAAAAGACCGACTCGAATTCCCGTTGCTGAAAGGATTTATGTGTAGCTTTCGTCGTCCGCGCAAACTATTGCCTCTCTGCAATCGCAACCGCTTTAAATTCCATCGATTCGCGAACGATTTAATACAAACGCTCGAACGATCTCGCCGAACGAAAAGGAAATCGTGGAAATAATTCTATCAAATCGGTTAAATCGTCGATTTTATTATAGCTCGGCAATTTGTGGATGTCGTGCGTTGCCCCGAAGCGAGCGCCGCAATTCCCCGATTCATCTATATACATTTGCCTCCGCATAATGCGTAGGTACTCGAGGCTGGAACGTTGATTGGAACGTTTCGATAATCCTATCTACGTTTCAATCCTGCTTATGCCGTATCGCACGATTTTTCCGGTTTCGCGGCCGTTTGTTTCGTCGCTGTAACTCTCTCTCTCTCTCTGTCCGCCATACCGGTGTAATAAAGAACGGTAATGAGCCCCGACATCTCCGTGTCCCAACCGTATATCGATGTTCTCTTTGGAAATCTGTCCCGGAGCGCGCGGCGCGCGCCGCTATCGATCGAGAGAAGCGCCGATCGATGCGATTGGCAGTTACGATCGATGTGGAAATTCTCCGTATCTCCACCTCCGCGACGCACCGCCGTACTGAGATCTGTCTCCCACCTCGTACGAAGATCGAGACTCCCTCCCTGGCAGGGTTACGGGATCGGTAATGCGGACACAACATCGAGGAGAAATGTAATTGTTTCCGATAATTCCCTGTTCCCTGTTCCGTAATCCATCGATTGCGAACGATTTAATACAAACGCTCGAACGATATCGCTGAACGAAAAGGAAATAAATCGGTAAAATCTGTTAAATCTGTTAAATCTGTTAAATCTGTTAAATCTGTTAAATCTGTTAAATCTGTTAAATCTGTTAAATCTGTTAAATCTGTTAAATCTGTT
>JAPYZC010006698.1:0-12347 GCA_030522665.1 Ichneumoninae sp. A BG-2022a | reverse complement strand
TTTTCGATGTTTTGGAACATTCTGAACACGTTTTCATTAAAATCTCGAAAATTTTTTTTTTCACCATCACAAAGCTTCCTCTATGAGGAAGCAAAAACGGACCAAAACGTCCAAAAAGTAACTGCTAAAAACTTCAAATCGAATGAATTGTATGCATTATTTTCACGACGTCATTGAGGGGTTGTGGTCGTTTTACACAATGCGATCACGACCCTAGCAAGTTGACGGACGGCGGCTTTTAGAGAAACAACTAAAAAACGGACCGAAAAACGGACCCGTCCGTTGGGGAACGAAACGGACACGAATCGGTTTCGGGCACCTGTATGTCACCCGATCTGACGAGCTCTCCGACTGACGGACCGGAAGTGGAGCCACCTAACGCCACCTTCTCCAACCACGAGGCCGAATTTACGTTTCTCATTGGTAGCACAAACAATTGTAATTCGTCGATCTCATCGCACTGAGAAAAATAATTGGTAGTTGGTACAACAAAAATGTTTGTTTCAGTCAACAAATTTTGAATAAATTGAAGCAAATAGTCGTTTAACAAAACAATGCTTTATTTGTACTAAACGAATACCAGCTTTGAACGTATGTCACCGCAACTTTTGGTTAATCCAACCAATTTTTTTTCTCAGTGCGCACGTTGATTTTATCCACGATCCGTTTTGCCCCGCTCTATCCGTCGTGAAACGCTAAAATCACTTTTACGGATATATTTTTTTTTTTCTTAAAAAAAATGTATGTATCTATGAGTAGCGACGAATGTCATGATTCACACGGATTTACACGCAAATAATACCTGGCGTCCTTTAGAAGCGGACGCTAATGAATGACTAACGTTTCTTTTTACTTTTTTTTTTCAACACACGTGCGTATCGGAATTGATATCCGTAAGTTCTGCGTAGTACACGAAAGACCAACGAGATTTACATTAATGAAGGTGCGCTGTGCGCTCTTGCGGAGATATATTGTAGATAGTTAATCGCTTCGTGCGATTTCCGCTGTAAATTATCATTTCTTTCATTGATGATGAAAGAGTACGATAAATCCGAGACGGCCTTGTGAATAGGTTTTTGTAAAGATCGATGGAAACGAACCGTAAAAATCACAGTGAGGTACTGATGAAGCGTTCTAGTACTGGTGAATTCGTTCTAGTACAGTATTCACTATTTATCGTCCATAGCTATTTATTGTTATTATTATTATTATTATTATTTATAAATGTTTGCAATTTATTATTATTATTATTATCAATAATGTTTATAAACTTGTACTGTTTAAAGCTAATTGGCATCATAAAAACGTAGTTGAAATGATTTATCGAGTCGAATTTAAGATAGTCATTGGACACGTCTGCCCAAAACGCAACCTTTACTACTTGAATTCTTCGATACCGTCGCGACCCACGTAATATTGGCGTGATAGGGGAGAGCGGGGCAAAATGGCACAACGGGGAAAAACGGAAGAATGAGACAAAACGCAATTTTCCACTAACTTTTGGACGGTGGCGATGGTGGGCTGTGGGGCAAAACGGGGTTGAAAATCCGGATGTATCGTTGGGACAAAATGGGGCATCCAAAAATTATTGTAAAATTGAGTTTTGCCCTCACTGTCCCGTTTTGCCCCATTATCAGGTTTGCCCCGCTGTCCCCTACACCGCTGGTCGCGAGGCGACCAGTACAAAAATCGCGACTCTACTGACACACACGCAATAATAATTTCGTGTACTGTAGAGAAAAAAAAATTATATTAAATTATTCCAGTAACGATACGAGAAGAGTGGCACGGTGGAGGGGGGAGATGGAACCCCGGGGCAAAACGGACCTTACACCGAAAAACAAAGATGGTCCATTTTACCCCGCTCTCCTATAGCCCAGGTCTTGCTTTAAGAATCATATACACACACACTTACTATCGTCGACTTGGTACAGTTTGTAAGTCCACACACAGACGATATAGTCATAATCCGCAGCGGAACTATTCTTACCAATTTTTCAATAAATGGAAAATAAAGGTGGTCCATTTTGCCCCGCTCACATTGTTACCCCGATTTTGCTTTAAGAATCATATACAAATATTATTGTCGACTTCGTACAGGTTTTGCTTCCACGCGCAAACACGATATACTCATTGTCAGGGGTAAAACGGAACGTTACCAATTTTTTGAGAAACAGAAAACACAGATTTTCCGTGAAACCGTCTATTCTTACCGATGTTTCAATAAATGGCAAACAAAGGTGGTCCATTTTTCCCCGCTCTCCCTGTAGCCTAGGTCTTCCTTTAAGAATCACACCCACACACTATCGTCGACGCACAACAGTTTGTGCGTCCACATCCACACAATATACCGATAGTTAGGGACAAAACGGACCGCCCTTACCAATTTTTTGAGAAACGGAAAACAAAATAGTCCATTTTGCCCCCCTCTCCCGATTGGCCAAACTTGCTTCAAGACTCATACACACACACTAGCGTCGACTTCCTATAGTTTGTGCTTCCACACACAAACACGATACACTCTTAGTCTGGGGCAAAACGGACCACCCTTCAATTTTTTTGAGAAACAGAAAACAGCTAGTCCATTTTGCCCCGCTCTCCCGATTGCCCAAACTTGCTTTAAGAATCATACACACACACTATCGTCGACTTCGTATAGTTTGTGCTTCGACACACAAACACGATACACTCTTAGTCTGGGGCAAAATGGACCATCCGTCAATTTTTTTGAGAAACAGAAAACAAAGATGGCCCCTTTTGCCCCGCTCTCCCGATTGCCCAAACTTGCTTCAAGAATCATACCTACACACTATCGTCGGCTTCCTATAGTTTGTGCTTCCACACACAAACACGATACACTCTTAGTCTGGGGCAAAACGGACCATCCTTAAATTTTTTTGAGAAACAGAAAACACAGCTAGTCCATTTTGCCCCGCTCTCCCGATTGCCCAAACTTCCTTCAATAATCATACACACACACTATCGTCGACTTCGTACAGCTTATGCGTCCACACACACATCATATAATCATGAATCGCAGGCTCGCTAACAAACGCCACTTATATTTGGACAACGTATGGACACATTCGGATTTTTTTTTCTTTCGTCTCGTCAGTCCGTCGCAGTCGAGGAGTCGAAGGTGTAGAACAGGCTAAAGCAAAGTATTGAAAAGTAACGTTATTTTTGTGACCGGTTTTTTGCACGACGATAGATAAAGTTTACGAGGATTCTATAGAGTTCTGGGAGCGTGTAACGATCATCGATCCCCGTCACAGGAAATATTGCGTCTCCGAATTTACATCGCGATGAATACCGGACCGGAACATGCGCGACACAGACATGCAATCGATTGGTTCGTATCTCGGCATAAAGATTCGCACGTGCGGCACGATTATGAATTAATTACAGTGTATTATATCATAAAAGTCCTGTTCGTGCGCGACGAAGAGCGTAAAGTGTAAATCACGGGAGCGCATAAAAAAAATAAAAATTTAAATACTAATATTATTCGACAAACATTAATTGTATTTTTAGTTTCAACGAGAGTGTTTGCATAGCGTTCTTATCTCGAGAGGCGAACGGCTGAATTTTGCGTTTACACTGTTTTTTTTTAATCTTTCTTATCATTATTAATTACATATATTAATTACATATATATATTAATTACAGTGTATTATATCATAAAAGTCCTGTTCGTGCGCGGCGAAGAGCGTAAACGTGTAAATCACGGGAACGCATAAAAAAATAAAAATTTAAATACTAATATTATTCGACAAACATTAATTGATATTTTTAGTTTCAACGAGAGTGTTTACACAGCGTTCTTATCTCGAGAGGCGAACGGCTCAATTTTGCGTTGACACTGTTTTTTTTTTAATCCTTCTTATCATTATTAATTACATATATTAATTACAGTGTATTATATCATAAAAGTCCTGTTCGTGCGCGACGAAGAGCGTAAACGTGTAAATCACGGGAGCGCATAAAAAAAATAAAAATTTAAATGCCAATATTATTCGACAAACATTAATTGTATTTTTAGTTTCAACGAGAGTGTTTGCACAGCGTTCTTATCTCGAGAGGAGAACGTCTCAATTTTGCGTTTACACTGTTTTTTTTTAAATCCGTCTTATCAATCAAACAACGATTTTTATAGCTATCCAGCAGTGGTTTGTTCAACAGTATTGTCCAACAGCTATTTGCGATGCAAAGGGTTTCCGACAATGTTAACAGCATCGAAGATACTTACACCGTTTCGTCCAGTCAGCCGCGGCTCTCTTTCCTCGGTCCGTGCGGTTTCATACCGCTCGTTAGACTTCCGACTGTTCTTTGATATTCAGTGTCTCAGCATCGCGCACAACGAAATAATAACTTTGTTTTCGCACAGCTTGTATCACGAGTTCCGCGGCCTCGAAGTTACATCGAATATCAACCGAAAAATAAACACGTCTCTAATGCATCATCAAAACGAACCAAAACAAAAAGAAAAGATCGCTAGACAAACGTCCGATACGAGCGAAACTTCGATATAAGTTCACTATCGTCGACTCGACTGTAATTCACGTGAACTTCAGCTGCTTGCATACTGTCGACCTGCGAGTCTCCACGGTCCGTGAAAGCTTCTCGCTACTATCGTATTCCATTCCACTGCACCTCTGAACGATCCGTTTTTTTTTTTCAGGTTTCCACCGATTAAGCTTGCAGAGCTTAAAGAAAACAACTCCGTTCGTCCACCGAGACGCCCGCGAGCTGGCAGCTCGGAGCTAGACCGGAAACTGAAGAAGAACACTTGCGGTCAGTGCGTCGATCGAGGAGGGAATTTCGACGAGCGCCGCCCAAAATTTCGGCAGGAAACTGAACCAATAATGATTGTCGCTCGGGCCGCAGGCTCGAGGGCGGCGCGCGGGGGCAACGAAAAGGGGAGAAAGTAAATAACAATGTCCGGCGATATTTTTCGCTCCGCAGTGACGCGACGACGGCGACGAAGGTAAAGTGAAGTGATGCACTCCGCGTCGAGGACACGGACGGAGGTTGAAGGCACTGTGACAGTCGAAACTATTTCATTGACGGAGAGGCCTCGGTCGTGTCGCGGTTGTTCGAGCTTGTGCCTCACGACCGATGCTGATTCTGCCGCGCTGGGCTCTCGCTCGCTCTGTTCCTTTGCCCCCGACAATGCCGAGTGCCTCGCGCATTGGTACGTACCCGCGTCAACGCGTATGAATGGGCACGTATTACACGTTCTGTTATTACGGGAGGAGTACGGGGGTGTAGGTGGCCACTCGAACGCGGGTACGGTGTAACACCGCCGAGTGTGAGGAAGATCGAGATCGAAAGGATCGAGAGCGAGGGAGACGGCGCGACGAAAGTTATAGCGCGGAACTTGTATAGGTGGTAACTGCCACGGTGAAACGAACCTCGCGAGACGAGACACGCGATAACAATCCCGCTGCGACCTGCGAATCCCTGTATCGTATTATTTTGTCGTTTTACCACCCTTGTAATTAATCTCGCGTTTCAAAAATTGTCAATATTTGCATCAGAAAATTATAGCGTTTATTATTATTGTTGTATCAATATAATAATTAATGATTAATGTGAGATGCAAATATAATAATGAACATATGTATTATATGAATTTATAATACATTTTTATTTGTTATATGAATACTGAAGAAATTTATGGTTGCGAACAAATTCTCTGAATGGAGTTCCCTGAGTTTTCTCGGGTTTCCAGAACAAACATTTAATTTTTTCAGTCAAGCGATTGGGGTACGAGATCACAATTTAAAATAACGGAAAATATAGTATATAATGATTGTTAATATATTACACTGAGCAAAAAATTGCGAAAAATTGTCAATATTTGTATCAAAAAATTATAGCGTTTATTATTATTATTATATCGATATAATAATTAATAATTAATGTGAGATGCAAATATAATAATGAACATATATATTAGATGAATATATATAATACATTTTTATTTATTATATAAATATTGAAGAAATTGATGGTTGCCACTAAATTCTCTAACTGGAGTTCCCTGACTTTTCTCGACTTTCCAGAACAAACATTTAATTTTTTCACTCAATCGATCGGGTTAGGAGAGGACAATTTTAAATCACGTAAAATGTAATATATAATTATTGTTAATATATTAAACTGAGCAAAAAGTTGCAAAAAAATGTCAATATTTGTATTAAAAAAATGATAGCGTTTATTATTATTATTATATCAATATAATAGTTAATAATTAATATAATATATGAATATATCAATGGTCATATATATTATATGAATATGTAATACATTTTTATTTATTATATAAACACTGAAGAAATGTATGGTTGCCATTAAATTCTGTAACTGGAGTTTCCTGACTTTTCTCGGCTTTCCAGAACAAACATTTAATTTTTCCAGTCAAGCGATCGGGGTAGGAGAGGACAATTTAAAATAACGTAAAATATAATATATTGAACTCAGTTCACAATATTAAGAGCTCCCGACGAGGATAATATCACGACATAGTCATATATGGTACATAGTCGGCAAGTTTGCTGAAACGAAAAATCGAAACGAATGATTAGAAAAACATCAGATTCAAAAAACTTCCAGTGTTAAAAAAAAAAATTCCATGACTTTTTCCCGACTTTTCCAGGTCCCAACAAATCCTCGGATTTGCCAACCATGAGGTTGTATTATTTTTAATTTTCCTTTATTTTTATTACGAGATGGCGTGACGAAAGTCGGCGTGGAAATTGTATATATGGCAAGAGACGAGACACGCGATAACAATCCCACTGTGACCTGCGAATCCTTATATCGTATTATTTTTTATTTTACTACACTGAGAAAAAAATTCGCATGAAATTTAATGTATCGGACTGGTCATTTTTATGCAAAAACTGTATTAAAACTATATTAAATTTAATGTACAATTGTGATGAAACATTAATGTTCGGGGTATTAAAAACATTGTACTTTAATTGCAATGAAAAGGTACATTAATTTTTCATCATAATTGTACATTAAATTTAATGTACCAGTTTTTGCATACAAATTTCCAGACCGGTACATTAAATTTACAATTTTATTTACAGTGTACTCTAGTTGTCCGATATTCAGGTCGATCAGAGAACACTTCCTTAAGCCAAAATTGAATCTGAATTTACGTCGGGAGGATATGATGAGGACAATATGATCAATTTACTTAATTCAAATGCCGTTGAAGGGGCCAAAGCTCTCTTCTATTTTCTAGCAAATTGCCTGAAATTCAGAGCGTCGCTGTTAAATGGTTAAGCTCGTGTAAAATTGTAAGCCGGGTAACAAAAAGAACCTCTGCATTTTGAATCTTATGTTAGTACTCGTATATGTGCATGATAAAACTATTATTATTATTATTCATTTTCCTACTCTAATAATTAATCTCGCAAGGCAAACATTTTCAACATTTATATTTAAAAACAATAGAATATTTAAATATAAATATTGAAAATATTGTATTATTTTTTATTTTGATTTGTTTTTATTCTTGTTTTTTTATAGAAGCTCCCGAGACGAGACACGTGATAACAATTCCATATTGCATTATTTTTATTTCACTAGTCTCATAATGAATTTATATAGAAATTACGCCAATTTTTTTGTGCTGTTTTTTGAAAAAATTGTATTAATGTAAAATTTTTTATTTTTCTATGTTTTTATTGTAGGAAAGTAAGGCTTATCATCGCGTGATCGAGGATACGATTTGTAACGTTGGGAGCTTGCTAGTTATGAATTAAGTTTTTTTTGACTGTGCAAAGTTTCGTTGGATTACATTCGTTCGCTTACCTTGTTTTGATGACAGGCGAATTAGTCCGACCTCTCGTCGCGCGTCTTGGTTGGTCGAAACGTGGATTATCCCGTTCCGAAGACATATCTCCGATTTCTCGTGTAGGGTAACGATAACTCACGGCCGGCGGTAGGCGAGCGACACTCGAAGAGAGCGAACCATACGAGGCACTCTCGAGAAGCACCTACTCCATACTCCACATCTAATGCTCCTTCTCACTCTGCATTCGAGGATGGTTTGATCGACGTCGCTACTTCTCTTTCTCGATAATTGCTTCGAATATAATTTTCACGTGAATTTTAACTTCAAAACATTAAGTTCCCTTTATTTTTATTTTTATTTTTATTTTTATTTTTATTTTTTTATTTTTATTTTTATTTTTATTTTTATTTTTATTTTTATTTTTATTTTTATTTTTATTTTTATTTTTATTTTTATTTTTATTTTTATTTTTATTTAAATGTTTAATGTTTTTAATTTCAATTTTATTTTATTATTAGTTTTATATCTTTTCGCTCTGCATTCGAGAATGGTTTGATCGATGTCGCTACTTCTCTTTCTCGATAAATGCTTCGAATATAACTTTCACGTGAATTTTAACTTCAAAAACATTAACTTCCCTCAGGTATTTTATTTTTATTTTTATTTTTATTTAATTTTAATGTTTAACGTTTTTAGTTTCAATTTTATTTTTACTTTTATACCTTCTCACTCTGCATTCGAGGATGGTTTGATCGACGTCGCTACTTCTTTCTCGATAATTGCTTCGAATATAACTTTCACGCGAATTTTAACTTCAATACATTAACTTCCATGAGGTATTTTATTTTTATTATTATTTAATTTTTTTAATGTTTTTAATTTCAATTTTATTTTATTTTTATTCCTTCTCGCTCTGCATTAGAGGTGCCTCAGCGTCGCTACTTCCCTTCCTCGATAATAGCTTCACAGATAACTATTACGCGAATTTTAACTTCCCTCAGCGATTTGATTTTTAGTTTATTTTTTATCCCACTTTTTAATAACGAAAACGAAATTTCGATCTCCCAATAAAAAAAGCAATGTCCAATAAAAAAAAAATATATATATACATATATGTAAATAAATCGATAATAATATTTATGACGATAATGTTTTTTTCATGCGTCGAAGACATTTTCACGCGAGCGCTGATTTAGGCGGATTTATACACGTCGTGAATCATATCTGAGATAAGCGCGTGTGCGTACAGAAACTGCGACGTGCGATCGAGCACTTTGCTAGGTGTTAAAAGCCCTTACGGCCTAAGCTTATATCGCTCTATTAAACAGTTGAAAGACTATTGTGTATAATAATAGGGGGGTACGGTGAGGCTCGTGTAACGATCAGTGTCGCGCATTTATCATAATAATATATTGCCCGCACATATGCGTCATCGTCTCGCATTCTGCGAACGTGTACACAACACCCGGACAGTGTCCCTAAACAACGAGGGATGGATTTTTATCTAACAGATTTTTCGCAATAACGAATAAACGACCAAGTTGATATAACGGTAAAAATGTATTCTCAATATGGGTAAAATTGTCTTCTCAATTTTTTTTTTTTTTTTTTTTTTTTTTTTGCTTATAAACTATTCGTTTATGTACATTATACATATTAGAAAATATTGGTTCCCTCAGAAGTCGCCCCCCTCCCCTCCCCAATTATACTGGCCTGCTTGTAGCTTAAAGATAAATTATTCCCACGATTTATTACATAAAGATTAAATCACAGAAAATTATTTCAATGTTAAACTTCGTAAAGCTAATGCTGAGAAAGCTCGAGCTACCGGGGTCGTCTTCGACGTGACTCTCGTGAATTCGTAGAGGCTTGCGATTATTTACAGTGAAATCCTGACGACGCTCATTAAGTATCATAATCGCGCCGAAGATAAAAAAAATAAGTCCAACGTATCGACGAGAATTCTATTGGACTGTCATCGACGGATCGTACTCGCTATTTTCGTCGTTTCCTCGAATTTTTGTTTCTTCGCGCGCGTTGTAGTTAAGTATTAATTTTGATATGGGTAATAAATCTGGCACTTTTTTTGTTGTCTAGCTGTGAGCTACTAAATTCTAACCGCGTGTCGCGAATACTGACTTAATGTTTCGTCCTGCATATCTCGGATGGCAAGTTTTTGACGCTTAAACGAAAAAACAAACGAACAAAAAATACATTATTTGGTCCTAGGACTATCGACGCAGACTCAGGTACGAAGGGTGCTTGTACTCTAGAGTATGTTGCGATTTTTTTTTTTTTTGCAGTGCGATAACTGTGAACGGAGCAAATTTTCGCGGATCAGCTTCAATCGCCGACGTCGGAATCACCGTCGCCGATTGCGTACAGTATGTGAAAGGCGATTCCAAGAAGCGCGGTGCCCAGCAGATCACCCGCCGCAGTTAAGTAGGGAATCGCTGAACTGTCCGGATCCATTCCTTGGCTCCACATCCACACGACCATCAGCTGAGCAATGTAGAGCAGAAGAACTACCTGCGAATAAAATATGACAACATTTTATTATCGCGAACAAAAAAAACTGAGCATTAAAAGCGAAAAAAGAATGTTGCAAAGGAATTTAGACATGGCTCATTTATTGCAATTTTGCACACAGCTTTGTCTATGAGAAAGTTCGTTGACCAATTTTTGGCTTCCTCATAAAGCCACGCGCAAAATTGTAATACATAACTAAACAATGTGCAAATTACTTTGCACCATTTTTTCATATTCATGAAAACCAATTTTCCTCTATAAAGCAAAAGAAAATCTTTTTACGAAACCGATGATAATTAAGATATACTTTTTAATTATCATGTAAAATATGAAGGACATGAAGTGTAGTTGCGGCCCCGAAGATTCTAAAGTTAATGATTATACATTAATGGTTAAAAAATTCTATAAAAAGATATAAAAATACTCGTAATTTCGAAACTACGTCTGATGTATTTTTCCCACTGATCACGAATCAACCACTTATTTAACTTCTACCTCAATATTTGAAACGGGAACGTGCGTCTGTTGTGGGGAACGATTTTTAAAAAATAGAAATTGTTATCAAAATTTAAACGGGTCGACCGATCGTTACCAAGTTCAATAGCGAAAATTATTTGATTGTTAGTCTACTTCTGGAAAAAGCTCCAGTCCGATAACTCAACATTTGTGAAAGCTAGAGCGCGAACACATTTTTTTCGAAAATTTCAAAATCTGATAGAATCTGAACGAATGTTTCAATTATTGTGTAAATCGTAAAAAAAACAGAGGCACCCAACTGCTCTACATGCGGGCCAGATTTCAAACCAATCGATAAAGCAATTGGGCGGGCGTTGTGACCGACGATTTACCTGTAGAACCGCTGCTAGCAAGTAGACAACGATAAATGTTGCCGTGAAAGAAGTGTGTCCAGCTTGAAGATAGCTAATCGTATAACTGAATATCAAATGGCCAGGGATGACCATCATCAGTAGAACCCTCGCGGTTCTCGCATGACCACCTGAAAACGAAATAACATTCGGTTTTAACACGCGTACTGATTTTAGTGGCAGAATGTTTATGGGTTCGAATAATTTTACCTGGCGCCAAAAAAGCGTGAATCGGACTGACGCAAATTTTCAGAGGTTCGCGCTGAACGCCGCTGCTTTGATCTTTGTGAAGAGCGGTTGAAATTCGACTGGCCTGTACCGCCACTAAATTTCCACCGACCCCATTGATGACCAATTGAAACACGGCTATACCCTTGTAACTCGATATCGTGTAGTCGAGTATCAAGCCACCGATGCTGCTGATAAGCATAGCCGATATAACGGGCGACCAGCCGTAGTCCAGCACCTCCTTCGTGAATGGATTTCTCGCTGCTATGTATCCCCATATCGGAGTTATCAGAATACAAAACACTACGAGGGACGGCGCTATCCATGGTTGACGATCTGAAAAAAAAAACGTAAAAAAAATCTGTAATTCGTGATTTAAAAAATAGTACTTTATTTCACCCGATGCGAAAATTGCAGTTTTGCGCACGCTTCGTGTGCGTAATACACCCATTTTCACAACTTGTGAAATAAAATTTTGTTCGATATTGGTGCGAAAAACTTTTTCTTATCTCGATTCGCGTTCGGCTCGTGCTGCAAACTCACACTCGTCAGAATCGTACATTACGATACTAATACTAAAATTGTGGTTTTACGCCTGCGATGCGTGCGTAAAATTGCCATTTTCGCAACGAGTGAAGCAAAGTTGCACTTTTTATGTACGAATTTCTTGCACGCCTTACTTACGGAGGGAGTCTCGCTGCGCGCTGACTTCGCATAAGTTCGACAGCAATAAGAGAAAATTGCAAGTACTTCTTGATGGTGTAAAATTCTGAAAAAAATCATGTATACTAAAGGTACTGAGAAGACTAATTTTGCATAATAATGATTGCAAAATGTTATTAACAAATTCATCAAAAAATTAATTGGTTAACAAATTACCCGGTAACAAAACTTTTTTTTATGAAAAT
>JAPYZC010006696.1:0-11603 GCA_030522665.1 Ichneumoninae sp. A BG-2022a | reverse complement strand
TGTAGTTTTTTGTTGATGGTTTTTTTTTGCCAGAAGCCCGATCTTCTTTTTCACCGGCCTGCGCTAGGGCGCTCGCTGAAACGCCATCTCGCAGAGCCGCGTGAGCGGCGGAGCTGGAAGTCGAGGAGCTTCGGCGGGTTGCGTAGGGGGCGCGACCTCCTGGACTGCGCCCTGCGACGGAGGCGGACCCTGCCGGGTCGCAGCGAAGGGTGGTGAGATTCGGATGGTGCGAACCTTTCGCCGCTCCGGCTGGGAGGTCGTTGGTTGATGGGGGTGATTCTAGGGGTTGCGGTGGTGGCGGCTGGTGAAAACGACTTTTGTGCGTTATTGGAAGCCGGATTCTGGCGGCTAATGTTCCTTATGGCTTACGATGGTTTCTTTTTTTGTTGTTGTTGGTGTGGTTTTGGGGTGGGGCACTGAGAAAAAATGACATAGAAAAAGTAACAATACTGACTTTATACCATAAAAAATAGTTCCCAGGGGGAACGTTTACATTGTATAGTTACGACAGTGACAAAAAGTCATGGTTGCAACAATAATTATGATGTAACCAATTGAATATATACTGTCAAAAACTATCTATTGTAGTTTTTTGTTGATGGTTTTTTTTTGCCAGAAGCCCGATCTTCTTTTTCACCGGCCTGCGCTAGGGCGCTCGCTGAAACGCCATCTCGCAGAGCCGATGAGCGGCGGAGCTGGAAGTCAAGGAGCTTCGGCAGGTTGCGTAGGGTGAGAGACCTCCTGGACTGCGTCCTGCGACGGAGGCGGACCCTGCCGGGTCGCAGCGAAGGGTGGTGAGATTCGGATGGTGCGAACCTTTCGCCGCTCTGGCTGGAAGGTCGTCGGTTGTTGGGGGCGATTCTAGGGGTTGCGGTGGTGGTGGCTGGTGACATGTTACTATGTTGGAGTGCTGGGGATTTTGTTGCTAAGGGCTTGGTAGGACTTTGGGTGGAATTGGATTAATGTAGGGATCGTTCGAGACTGCTGCCGATGAGGGAGCTTTCGGGCTTCCGGCTACGGTCGGTAGGCATGGGATCTGTTCAAGCTTTAAATGATGCAGTTATTTTTTAAATTATTGACTGCGTTACGGCTTCGGTATTTTTTTTATAATTTGATTTTTGGGATTTATTGCCAGTTACTTTAATTGGAGTGGCAATAAAGGCGTAATGATTGTCAATCGATTGATAGAGGGCAATGTTTTTTTTTTTTTTTTCTCATGGAGTCTGCACGATCGAGCAGTGATAATGGTACCACTAACATGCAATTGTAGGTTTACGTGATTTTTTTTTGTATAATTTTAAATTAACATTTGACCACCAATCGTCTTAATTGGGCTAGCAATCGCCGGCAAACGATCACCAATTGATTGATAGAGGCAAAAAATTTTATGTTTTCATCAAATCGGCGTGGTTGGACATCGATAATGTTGTCGTCAACATGCTATTGTGGCTTTACTTGAAAAATGTATTTTTCTTTTTTTCTTTTTCATAATTTGTATTTAACGATTAACCACCAATAATCTTAATTGGATTAGCGATAACCGTCGAACGATCACCAATCGATCGATAGAGGTGAACATTTTTTTTTCATCATAAACATGCGATTGTGGCTTTACTTGAAAAATTCTTTTCGTTTTTAATCATTTTTCTTTTTTCTTATAAATAATTTGAATTCAACGATTGACCATCAAATGATTACCAACGATTAGTAGATTTCAACATTTTTCGTATCATCAAACCTGTATGATTGAGCAGCGATAATGTTATCATAAACATGCGATTGTGGCTTTATTTGAAAATACAGATCTTTCCCTACATAGCCGGCAGTCGATCGATGTTGTGTCGATAAGTCTGGTTGAACCACTCGTTTTCCGCCTAACCCTGCTTCGATAAGCGGAGACCACTTGTGACCAAGAACTCCTACAACCGCCTGTAGGTGGCCGTACTCTTGTCACTACGGCAAACTTTACAATCGGATTAAGGATGCACTCGACCCTTTGAACTTGATGGTGTCGAGGGTACTTTCGGCCGCACTCAATGAAAGGAAGATGCATCTAATTACTACGCGACCCCGATTCCCAAGATCGTTCGATATTTTACAAACGATTTCTTTATTCATTTCCCCAACGTGGCAAAATGGATTTTTAGTACAAGGTCGCGAACGTTCGTTGAATTAATCATGCCTGTAAAAATTTTCGCGTGGCACGGACTTTCAATCAGACCGGACTAAATCCGCGATTCCGACATCGTCACGGTAATACGATCTTTACCCGTTTCCACTTTGCCACTAAGGTTTAAGCGGTTTTAATACGCGAATTCTAGAGAGTGCTAAATCGGACCAAAAAGTTTCTTCACTCCTTCCACCTACCATTCTCTTGTCGACGATTTCCACTCTCCTTTCCCCACCACCTACCGTGCAATTTGTGCCGTGGCGTTGAAACGACCATACTGCACGGGGTTATACCGAAGGCACCCGCAGTATCGCAAGCTCGAACCTCGGATGCATACGTACCGATACACTCACATTTATAGCGTATCCTACTACGTGTAGTGTGTAATATCCGTGCTCCGCGGTGTAAGCAAATTTCTCGTACGGTAGTTCGAGCTCGAGCACTTTTTGGTATTGGTTTAAGAAGCACAGAAAGAGCGGGGCAAGATGGACCCGAAATTCGAAAAATGAGGCGAGAGTTCTTTCGCGTCCCGGAGAACATTGGTAAAATAAGGTGCGAAATAATTTTCAATTAATTTCCTTATTTGTTACAATTTGGCGGACAGTTTTGTCGCACAGGAAGGTGTGCCCAAAATTGTAATGAATGGGGAATAACTTTGCACCTTTTTTTCGTAACATCAACAAATTTCTAGATCTCATAAAATTGAAAATCTATCAATCGGTCAAAAGTTATTGCAACATTTATTGTAGAAAGTCACTAACTGAAATTCGTGTAATTCATCGTTTTGAAGTCATGTCTTATGTATGTTTCCCCACTGACGATGGATCTTCACTTTATTTTACTCCTACAAAAACATTTGATTTATAATCTCGTGTCGAACAAAAAATACACATTTTTCGGAATATTAAAAAATGTTGAAATCCTGGAAAAATTAAGCGGCCAGATTAGTTTTCGCCAAATGTGATACCAAACTTTGTACAGTGTTGGGCTATTTTCATGACAAGCTCGATTCCTTCAGGTTCATTCGAATTATACCATTTTCAGTAATTTAAAAAAAACCTAAAATCCCGTAAAATCTGACCGCTTGGATAGATTTCGACCACATTCAATACCAAATACAAAGGTCTTTGACTAAAATATTATATTCTTGTGCAGTTTTAGGACGATAGTTCAACATTTTCGTAAGTCGCAACAGCAGAGAATTTTCAAAACATTCAAAATCGCATAATATCTCCAATCGGGTCTCAATCTTCAAGAAAATTGTACTGAACTAAGCGATGTGAGCTCTCTACTAGTGTGTCAAATTTCGACTCGCTGTGTCAAAACGGCTCCAACAGTGCAAAAAAAAATTACATTGACTCACGTAAATGTCGATTGCGGGTTGCCAAAGAAAAAAAATTATTTTAATTGTACTTTTAATTCTAACAATTCCATATGGGATTCAAACGATAACACGTCACCTTGACAGTCTTGCCGTCGTTGTTTCAATATCATATGGAACTGTACGAATTGAAAGTACAATCGAAATAACAATTTTTTTTTTTGGCAGCCCGCAAGCAAATTTTTTTTTCAGTGAAGTTATTGTTGTTTTAAACGATGCAAATCTGTCACCCGCACACATACATCGGAATGCCAGCCGAAATTGCATTTCTTGACAATTTATACGATTTTAAGTACTCTGATACTAAAATCTTGATATAGGGTAAAAGTGGCGAATATGGCCCACCTCAATTAACACGTAAATCAATGATATATGGACCGGGCCATATTCCCCACTTTTACCCTATATATTTTTTTTATCAAATCATAGCTTCCTCCATGAGGAAGCAAAATTTGTCTGTTTTCCCCCGTCGGCCCAGTGGTCCGTTTCGCCCGGCTCTCCTAACCACCAGCAGTGGTGCAGAGCCTCGGGGCGTTTCGTCTTGGTGGGTTCCGGCGCGATAAAACCGAACGGTTGGACTGCCGCTACTTCTGCGGAAGACCATTCGAAGGCGGCGAGAGTGAATTTGGCGGAAGATTGAGAGGAATGGTGGAAAACGCGAATTTTCTTAGCCGGCGCGTCTGGTATGTCTGATGCGCACACACACATACACATGCGCATATAGCTCGAAAAGCCGGCGTAAAGGGTTGCGAGCAAATAATAAGACAGACGATATTTTCGCGCCTCGGTAAAGTCAGAGTAAGAAAAAAGTTACAAGAAAAAAAAAAAAGGAAAGAAAACATGATCTTGATATTTGCTTGAGTCCCTCGTCTGGTAACCGGACACGATAGATTTCTCGACTGCCATTGTACAACCGGAGATCACAGCGAACAGGAGCTTCCGAGAAAGATCGCCCGTCGAGAATTCCCTGTCGTATCAGAAAAGAACTGCGAGAGCTGCGACACAGCCAGGTAGCCGCGCTTTACTGTTATTTGCGCTTCTACAATCCGGACGGAGCGCTGGATCCCAGAGCGATGTAATTCTCGGAAAGTGTATGCCGCTACAGCATCTTTAGTATCGCGTCGAGAGAGAAACAAAAAAACAAAAATAAATAAAAAAAAATACATAAAGGACGGAAAATAAAGGAATGCGAAAAAAAAAAACGGAGAAAAAAGTGCCGGGTACGACTGTGGGAACGTACACCGCCTCCTAGGTCACCGAGAATGGGCGCATTCAGTCTCGGCGATGTATAGTGGCAGTTTCCACCGTGCGCTGTGTTGCGGTCGTCGCAGTGGTAGTGAACTCACGCATAAGTTAAAACCGTGCTGCACCGGCACGTCGTCGGGGCTGCAGCTGAACTTCCACGGAGACAAATTCTAAGCGATACGCAAGAGAGCAACCGCCGGTCTGAGGAGCGTAGAGACGGCGAGCGAGAGACCGGAACATCGTCTCGCACTCGTTGGGCTTTCGGGGGTGGTCGCGCATTCCTGACGAGGAGGACTCCTTGTTCGCTCCGCGTCCGCCTCCTTGTCCTCGCGGCGTACGAGGACGAATTTCGAATAAACTACCCTCATAGCGAGCGTTGTTTCTACTGTCGCTGGGGGTGCGGTTTTCTCGAGCGCGGCGAAACGGCGCAGTCACCGCACGGGGGAAACGCGCGGGCCGCGGGGCGCCCTTAACGACCTGGCGCGTTCCCGCGGATTGTGTCGAGTGCGTGCGAACAAATATTGACGCCAAGCTGATCGCTACTGCGGCGCTGCATTTGTTGCGGGAAGCAAAAAAAAGGGCTCGTTGTGCGAGGCATTTGGCCCAACGTGCAGCGATCGAATCTACCGGGATGGCACTTTGCGAAGAAGCCGCGACACTGAAAAAATAATATCATAGACGGGCTGAAGGACTCAGATCGATGGCCCTTTGCCAAAGTGTATTATCAACATAGGAATAAAACTATTATAAGGAAACACTTGTACAAAAATTGTTGAGCACTGGCAATAAATCTCTTTTACTACTACTAATATCATTGATTCAAGAACGGTGACACTTGCGGGCTGGACATACGCTGTTATTTCAAGTCTATTTTGCTTGAGATAACGACGCATGATAATGAAACTATTAGGGTAGAGTGGCATTTGGCCCAAAGTGCAGCGATTGCGTCTATCGAGATCGCACTTTGCGAATAAGCAGCCATTCTGAAAAAAAATCTCATTGATTCAAGAACGGTGACACTTGCGGGCTGGACATACGCTGATATTTCAAGTCTATTTTGCTTGAGATAACGACGTATGATAATGAAACTATTGGGGTAGAGCGGGGCAAAACTAAATTTTCCAATCATTTTTCGATGCCCGAATTCGCCCCATCGATGCATCGGGCTTTTCCGCCCCGGTTTGCCACCTTCTTTGATCCAAAAATGATTGGAAAATTTAGTTTTGCCGTTTTGCCCGGTTGCCCCATTTTGACCCGCTCTTCCCTACATATCGTCTCATAAATTTCATAGACATTGGTTCATTTTTATATAAATTGTTAGAATGAAAACAATAATTACATTGACTACATCTGTCAATGGCAGCCCGCAAGTGTCACTGTTCTTGAATCAATGATATATTTTTTGTCAATGCAGCAAAATAGACAGCATATGTCCGCATGGGATTCCGGTAGAATTGAATTAGGTGCATCCGCACTTGCCTATGTTTTTGCCAGCATTCAATGCCGAAAATTTTTAGGAGCATATTGGCAGCAGAGTTGTCAGCAAAGCTTGCTGGTGCTTTGCGTCTCATTGCAATCATGATATAAGTGTACGCAGGTGTACGCTTTTGTAGATTGCTTCCTGAATCTTTTTCATGTAAGCATAGGAATCTTGAATTAAGCACAAATATTGGAAAGTTAATTGAAGCCACTAAAAAAGTCCGTAATCTGGTCCGTACTTGGACATTGACAAAAATCCATTTCTAGTGTCGTTTCATTCAGTCAAGTATTTGTACAAAATTCAAACTCAAGTTAGCTCAAGATTTACTTGCTTGAGTATCGGTTATTGTGGGTGACGTTTTTTAAAATTCGATGTCTTATAAAATGTAATTGCCTATATGGATTCTCACAAAATTCAATACCAAGAATAGTGCTAATGCATTAATTGAACATTACTGCACTTTTTTGTAAAATAAAAATACCAGATACTAAAATTACAAATCTTTTCGCTGACATTTAAAAAAATGTTCATTAAAAATAGAAACTTTACTGCAAAATTGCAAAGCACATGTGTTTGACACATGTGCACAGTTTATGTCAAAACGTTTCCAATAGCGTTAATTAATTTTCAAACAATTTTTTTTACAGTGCAGGCAACATTTGTTTTATTTTATAGATTTAGAAAGTACTACGAGAGTGAAAGAAATTCCCATAAATCTGAAGAAACAAATTGCCTGATATCGTCCTCCTCATTACCCTGACGCATAAAAAAATTCTCTGACGACTTTAGGTGATCCAGATTTTTCTCCAGACATTTCCAAGCTTCGAGTTTCCATGAGGTCGTCGTTTGCCGTTCGTTATCTGTGTTGTTCCTACATGACAACATGACGCACGACGATCAGGAATCGATATCGGGGCTCATTTATTTTAACAATATTCGTCGTAAGATCGAATATGCGTGTTTTCCTATTCGGTCGGTGGTTATGATAACGGTATCGATCGATGGAGTCGCATCTCCGGAAAGCGAGACTCAGGGTCGTGATGGTTACGATTGATGTGACGATGCTCTGGAGAGAAACCGTATCCAAACAAGCATACCGATAGTTTCGCGAACGTCTACCGACGTCAGCTTTAGGCAACATTCGCGAATGCACAACGCATGCCAATAAGCTTTCGCGAATTTAGACGCATATTACAGATGCGCTGATTCTCTTGGAGGATGCGGACTCCATTTGAATTGTTCCACATTGCGCTACGTGCCAAATACAGTTACGGAATTCTGTTCCCCGCCGGGCGTAATGCTCTCCTCTGTATTATACTCGTCAGTCGCATTAGGTTGTAACTAAGCGTAGCGCCAGTTAAGTTTTAGAGGCTGAGCCGCCGAAAGGGACTGATATTCGCTCGATCGCTCGAATGAGTCGTCACGCTCCGACATTTCCCAAATACATCCCATAACTTCTTCTTCTTCTTCCAGCTTTTTTGCTGATTTTGCTACGTCAAGTCAAGTGCCATGGGACACAAATTCGTCCCCTATTCTGGGTATTCACACCGCACTCCTGTGATTACAGATCGAGCCTTTGAAACAGTTCCACTTACAAAAAAACGGACGCTGTATCCACCACGCAGCTTCCAATCTTTACGCGAACTCTCCTTTTCTACTTAGTTTGTGAGATTACTTTGTGATAGTAAAAAAAACTGCTGTGATAGTTCACAGTTCTGGTTCATTTCCGCCACATGCAATGCTCTCCTCTTAGTATTATACTAATCAGTTAACTGTAGGGCTTAGTTAAGCTCTCGAGGCTGAGACGGAGAGAGGGACTAATCTTCCCTTGATCGATCAAATAACTCGTCACGCTCCTGCATCTTCCAAACATATCCTATAACTTTTTCTATCTATAACTTTTTCGTTTTCTTCAATATTGTAGGGAGAGCGAGGCAAAACGGGTTCATCCGGGTTTTCAACCCCGTTTTGCCCCACGGACCACCATCGACACCATCCAAAAGTTATTGGAAAATTGCGTTTTATCTCATTATCCCGTTTTGCTCCGCTGAGCCATTTTGCCCCGCTGGGCCATTTTGCCCCGCTCTCCCCTACTCGTCAGGCGCATTAGTAGTGTAACTAAGCGTAGCTCTAGTTCAGTTGTCGAGGCAGTATAATACTCATCAATTGCATTAGTGTTGTAACTAACCGAAGTGCTAGTTAAGCTCCCGAGGCTGAGACGGAGAGAGGGTGCACTATTCCCTTGATCGATCAAAGAACTCGTCACGCTCCTGCATCTTCCAAACATATCCCATAAGTTCTTCTTCTTCCACCCTTCTCGCGGACAAGAAGCAACTGTAATAGTTCACAGTTCCGGCTGCTCCTCGCCACATGTAATGCTCTCCTTTCTATATTATATTCGTCAGTCGCATTAGTATTGTAACTAAGCGTAGCTCTAGTTCAGCTGTCGAAGCAGTATAATACTCATTAGTCGCAATAGTCTTGTAATTAAGCATATCTTTGGTTTAATTATAGAGACCGAGACGGAAAAAGGAACTGACATTCCCTTGATCGCTCAAATAACTCGTCACGCTCCTACATCTTCCAAACATACCCCATAACTTCTTCTTCTTCCACCCTTTTCGCGGACAAGAAACAACTGTAATAGTTCACAGTTCCGGCTGCTCCTCGCCACATGTAATGCTGTCCTTTCAACATTATACTCGTCAGTCGCATTAGTCTTGTAATTAAGCGTACCTCTAGTTACATTCACGACGCTGAGGTGGAGAAAGCGACTGATGTTTCCTTGATCGCTCGAATAACTCGTCACGCTCCTACAACCTCCAAACATACCCCATAACTTCTTCTTCTTCGACCCTTTTCGCGGACAAGAAACAACAGTAACAGTTCACAGTTCCGGCTGATCCTCGCCAAATGTCATCAGTCGCATTAGTTGCGAAACTAAGCGTAGCTCTAGTTCAGTTGTCGAAGCAATATAATACTCACCAGTCCCATTCGGCTTGTAATTAAGCGTACCTGTAGTTACATTCACGACGCTGAGATGGAGAAAGCGACTGATGTTCCCTTGAGCGCTTAAATAACTCGTCACACTCCAAACACATCCTATAACATCTTCCTCTTCCACCTGTTTCGCTGATTTTACATCGTTAAGTCAAATTCCATGGGAGTCAAGTTCGTCCCTCATTCGGGGTATTCACAACGCACTCCGGTGATCAAAGATCGGGCCTTTGAAGCAGTTCCACCTACAAAAAGAAAACAAACCCAGTACCAACCACGCAGCTGCAATCTTAACGCGAAGACTCCTTTCAGACCGAATGATAGCCCTTGGGCGTCCCTCACGTCGCTATGTACTTTAGGACACTGAAAGAAACTACTGTGACAGTTCAGGTGAGCTCTTTCATCCCGCCGCGACATTGAACAGCCCCTCGCTATGGGTGACGGAGTTTCCGATGAAAACCGAAAGTGAATAAGGAGTCAATGGAAGGTCTCACTCTGCTCGGGCGACGCGAGGGAATCACCCCAGTCGAATTACTTTTCTTTGATAGTCGCTTTGTGTCGTGGATCCGTTAGCCGAAAGGGTCGGAGGAGATCGGGGACTCCTCGCTGTTGGCTCCCGCTAGAATTCTACTTGATTATCGAAGCTAAAGTTCCTTCGACTTTCGTCTACGGGGAGGCGACCCGGAGGTAGTGTTTGTTTTAATCAGCTTCCATCCAACATCTACATCGCCCACGAATCCACCGGCAGGGCAACGTTCGTCAACAGCTCGTCGGGAGATTTTTTTTTCCGACAAATAAACGGGGAAGAGAAAGAAACAACGACGAACGAAACCTACGGAAGTTACCGAGTGCATGAACGATAAGTAATTAGGAGTTACAACTATACCAATGTACACCGTACGCAGCATGAAAGTTCGATTAAGAGCTGACCGATGCAAATTGCATTCAGTTCGATCGTGCGCCAAAGGGTTCGAGGTATATCTATGTATATAGAGTACAGACGCGTTTCTCGTCGGTTCTCTAATACGTACGTATGTATACGGGCCGGTTCATCTACATTTGCCATGTACCTGCGCGTCTATGTACACAGGCCTTGTGCACATATGTCCGCGGAACTGTCGAACGGTTCTCGACACCGAGGTGCAATAAAATCTATCGGATCCGGCCAATTTGCACGGGTAACTATATACGTATGTATACCCGGGGCCGCATTATGTCAGCAGTCGGCGAATCTCGTGCGAGAGATTCTCGATCCGTCAAATTCGGTTTCCCTTCTCGCCCTCTCCCCCCCCGTCCGGCCGTTCTATTATCGATAGAGGCGTGTCAGCGAGATAGACAATTTCCTCTTTGATAACTGTGTACTATCGGGACGATGAACTTTGGTCCATATCCCTACAGTCGTTGATTCACAGAGACGGGGATGTGCACTCGAGAGACTTCTGCGCCGCACTGTACACGGACAAATTATTG
The DNA here is from genome assembly GCA_030522665.1 of Ichneumoninae sp. A BG-2022a. Taxonomy (NCBI): domain Eukaryota; kingdom Metazoa; phylum Arthropoda; class Insecta; order Hymenoptera; family Ichneumonidae; species Ichneumoninae sp. A BG-2022a. The sequence goes on along the minus strand of JAPYZC010006696.1, from coordinate 860 downwards.
TTTATATCGTACTGCATAAATCGCTGGGTAAATTCCGCTGGGAACTGACGAATGAAACTGATGAAAATTTCGTTTGTTCCAATTGAACATTGAGCTCTGATTTTGACAGAGCGCGCCGTGTCGAAGCCCTTCCATCGGCGGGCACTCGAAAATGAAATATACTCGATCAACAACACGATGGAGAGGCTGACTAGCTGGCACGGGTTTTCGTACGAAATCCGATATTCCTCATGGTCCGGATTCCATCGCAACAAACGCGGGATTCAGCGTAACGAGGGTGAAATGTGCCGTGAAACAAAACTTGCTAATAACGCATTCGCCATGGCTAGCTTTCTCGTCGGGTTGACGTGATGAGGTTGCATTACGAGTCACCTGGACGGAAAATTTAGGAATCTCGTAGAATAATTGTAATTCAAGTTCGCCGCTAGAATTGTTGCCGTGGCTGCCGGAGTTCTCTTGCGGTTGGTGAATGAACTATTGTTCGGTGTTGCCTTATAGGTTTAAAAACAACTGTGTAACAATGGAAAGATAGTCTAGGTGGCTACTTAAGTGCAGGTGTACTCAATGCAGTCTTGGAGATTGATACAAAGACGAGGTACTGATGGAAAAATTAATAAAATACGAGGTATTATCAGGTCCCGAATTAGTTAATAATTGTTAGAAAAATAATTACTTATTTCGACCCCAGTCTCCTCCAGCACTTTGTAGACCTTAGTTGATAGCGTCGCATTGCGGGGTAATGTGCTTATGGGGCTGGAATGGGATCGACGCCTGGCTGTGTTGGCTCGGAACACATACAGTGGGAAAAGCTCGCATCCTCATGGTCCGGATTCCATCGCAACAAACGCGGGATTCAGCGT
>JAPYZC010006685.1:0-10451 GCA_030522665.1 Ichneumoninae sp. A BG-2022a | reverse complement strand
ATATATATGTATGTATGTATGTATGTATGTATGTATAAAAAAATATATGTATATCTAATTTTTTTTTCGAATTAATCAAAGGCATTTTGTTTTTTTTCGCGTTATTTATTGCGTTGATGTGGCTGGGTGTCTAGTAGAATATTTTCTCTCGAGACACCGAACTCGAGCTTTAACGATGACTCGCACGGCAATATTTCGCGATTTCGCGCGAATCGCCCACGGAACAGCCCCTCTTTTTTTTTTTTTTTTTAGAATAACACGCCGTCAAGCTCAACGTGTGTGTGTGTGTATTGAACTGGGACGAAACAAGAGAGGCTTCCACGTGCTTGCGATGCCAGCTCGGAACAACGCCGCCCGCGTTTACCAGAGATCTCGCGATGAGTCAGACAATTTTTTTTTTTTTTTTTTTATACTCTTATAGTAAAGTGGGATGCGGTGACGCATTTTTAGAAAATTCGCCCGATAGCCGGCTTCCGGAACTCGTGGTGAAAAAGTCTTTTTCACCAAAAAAAAAAAAAAATCTTTTGATAAAAAAACTTTTTTTTTTATTAAAAATCTGTTGATTCCAAGATAAAAAAATTATAATAACTCGTTTATATAATAATAATAATAATAATAATATACAAATAGCAATAAAATAAAGTTTGACCCGAAATATCATTTTTGATATTTATTTATTTATTTATTAATACTAAGAGTATTAATAAATAAATAAATGGTAGTCTTTCTCTAAAAAAAAATATATAAAAATCTTTTGAGTAAAATACATTTTTTTAATTCATTTTTTAAACATTTTTCGATTCGTGGATATAAAAAAAATGAATAACTCTTTTAAATAAAAGAGCTAATATAAATAAGACATATTACATGCAATATATTTATATCTATATATTATACATTACATACATAATAAAGATATGAAGTTATATTTTTTTTTTGTCTTCGAACCGAAAGATTTTAAATTCAAAAAATTTAATTTTACATAAATATAAAAAATAAAATAGAAATAGAATGAAATTTGACACGTAATAACATTTTTTATTCTTACTTATTTATTTATTAATACTAAGAGTATTGATAAATAAATAAATGGTAGTCTTTCTCTAAAAAAGAAAATGTATAAAAATCTTTTGATTAAAATACATTTTTTAATTCAACAAAAAGAGCTAATATAAATAAGATATATTACATACAATAATATATTTATATTTATGTATCATACATTACATACATAATAAAGATATAAAGTTACATTTTTTTGTCTTCGAACCGAAAGATTTTAAATTTAAAAAATTTAATTTTATATTTATTTTCTACAAATTTTATGTAATACATTTTACATAAATTAATTTTTATGTTATACATTATTTTATATAAATATAAAGAATAAAAATAAAATAAAAATAGAATGAAATTTGACACGGAATAAATTTTTTTTTAATCTTTTGATCCGACGAATGATCCGACGACAACAAAGATCGCTGCTCCGCGGAGCCGGGCGATCGATTAATTAAACCGGGAACCGTTCGTTGAAGTCTCCCGAAGCGAAATGGCTCGAGCCATGGAGCTCGACTGCATCCCATTTTTTTTTTCCACCCAACTTCGATGCCAGCGGCCAATTGTACGCTCGGTCTCGTTCACTCATCCGCGTAACACAACATACACTAGACCGCTATACGTCGAACGTTTACGCTTCGGACTCCTCTCGCCCGCTGATAATATGTCAGCCGCTTGCCGTTTCATTGATCTTTTTTTTCCGGATGTTTATTTCGTTTGTTCGGCCGCAACCGAGCCAAAATGATTTATCGTTTCGAGGCGGATTAGGCTAATTCGTTCGAGTGTTTTAAACCCACATCCACTCAATTCCTTTATTTTCCCCCATTTTTAAATCTTTTTTTACGATTTTTATATTGCAGGCGGGATTTTTTTTTGTTTCATTTTATTTTTTGCTTTTTGAATTCTACCGTCTAAACAATTCTATGACATAATTTTCTAAGTGTCATTCCTCTCCAGCGTAATTTTTTGAATCGTGCCTGCCTATGACACTATTTTCTATGCGTCTTTCTTCTTCGATACAATTTTTTGTGTGTCGTTCCTCTCCGATACCATTTTGTATGTGTCGTTGATGATTCGATACAATTTTTTGTGTGGTGTTCCTCTCCGATACCATTTTTTATGTGTCGTTGATATTCGATACCATTTTTTATGTGTCGTTTATAAGCGATACAATTTTTTATGTGTCGCTGCTCTCCGATACAATTTTTTATGTGTCGTTGATATTCGATACAATTTTTAGTGTGTCGCTGCTCTCCGATACCATTTTTTATGTGTCGTTGATATTCGATACCATTTTTTATGTGTAGTTGATAATCGATACAATTTTTTATGTGTCGTTCCTCTCCGATACCATTTTTTATGTGTCGTTGATATTCGATACAATTTTTTGTGTGTTTGACCTCTCCGATATAATTTTCTAAATGTTGAATTCCTCCAATACGATTTCCAATGTGTCGTTGCTGTCTGATACAATTTTCCATGTGTTCGTCCTCTCCGATGCAACATTTAGAAAAGGAACGATACATGAAAAATTGTATCGGAGAGAAAGGACGCATAGAACATTGTATCGGAGAGAAGTGACATGCAGTAAGTTGTATCGGAGCGGAATGAGGAATGACACATAAAAAATTGTATCGGAGAGGAATGACACATAAAAAATTGTATCGGAGAGGAATGACACATAAAAAATTGTATCGGAGAGGAATGACATATAAAAAATTGTATTGAAGAGAAATGACAAACAGCAAGTTGTTTCGGAGAGCAACGACACATAAAAAATGTTATCGGAGAGAAATGACAAACAGAAAGATGTTTCAAAGAGGAACAACATATAAACAATTGTATCGGAGAGAAATGACAAACAGCAAGTTGTTTTGAAGAGCACAGCGACACATAAAAAATTGTCTCGGAGAGAAATGAAAAACAGCAAGTTGTTTCGGAGAGCAGCGACACATGAAACATTGTATCGGAGAGAAATGACAAACAGCAAGTCGTTTTGGAGAGTAACGATACATTAAAAAAAATTGTATGCGAAAGGAACTGCATACAGAAAATTGTATCGGAGAGATTAAACATCTAGAATGATGTATTGAGGGAAACGACACATACAAAAACTTATCGGAGAGACACAACATTACAAAATTGTATCTTGGGCATACAACCAAGTGAATTTATGTTCTCCACTACACGCTATGCTTTCTCACTGTTGTATACAACAGTAAAAAAGTCATTCCATAATAAAATAAATAAATAAAATAAATAAATAAAATAAATAAATAAAATAAATAAATAAAATAAATAAATAAAATAAATAAATAAAATAAATAAATCAAATAAATAAATCAAATAAATAAATCAAATAAATAAATCAAATAAATAAATCAAATAAATAAATCAAATAAATGAACAGACTATAGCATGGCACACGGAGGATAAAATTTTTATAGCGGACGACTAAAATCATTCAGTCAATAGTTGCCTTGGTGTTCTCATCTCATTGACTCATCGATCTGATACGGCAAACTAATAACTTTATCCGAATACGGTTTATTGACGTGTGAATTCACCTTGGCTCAATTTTTTTTTTTTGCCACAAACATAGATCGTTATACAAAAAATCAATATGTCAATTTTTATTAAGTAACATTTTGTCGTTTTAACAAACACTAGCGGCTTTGAAGACACACCGAAGTCGGTCATTGCGGAGAATCGCATGAATCTAGTTTTTTGCCCTCAGGGCAGTTGGGAGTCAATTGACAATTCAAGGTCGCGAACTTGGAAGGATAATTAAAGGAAGGATGGAAGAAAAAAAAATGAATCACAAACATTGAGCAATCGACTCGCGGACGCGAATTGGTCGGGTTTTTTCCCAACCGCGAATATGATCGAAGCAATTACTACTTCGTCATGTTTTACTGACGTGCGAGAGACGACAATTGAGGAAAGTCACCAATTAGCTACTTCCTCCTTTCGACATCGGTTTGCAAATACAACCATCACGCACTCGACGTATCTAATTAATCAAAAAAATTGTTGCATTTTTTTTCGATTTTTTACGAATTAGCAGCGATAATCTTTTTTCCATTATTTATATTATTTATGGAATTTAATAGTAATACTTTTTGTGGTTGAATCATTTTTCGATTATTCACGAAATAATTGTAAGAATTTTAGTTGTTGCTTACTTTTTTGATTATTTACGAAAATAATAGTAACAATTTTATTAATTTCTTATTTTCTCGATTATTTTCGAAAATAATAGTAACAATTTTATTAATTTCTTATTTTCTCGATCATTTCCGAAAATAATAGTAACAATTTTATTAATTTCTTATTTTCTCGATCATTTCCGAAAATAATAGTAACAATTTTATTAATTTCTTATTTTCTCGATTATTTCCGAAAATAATAGTAACAATTTTATTAACTTCTTATTTTTTCGATCATTTCCGAAAATAATAGTAACAATTTTATTAATTTCTTATTTTCTCGATTATTTCCGAAAATAATAGTAAAAATTTTATTAACTTCTTATTTTCTCGATCATTTCCGAAAATAATAGTAACAATTTTATTAATTTCTTATTTTCTCGATCATTTACGAAAACAATCGTAACAACTTTATTCATTTCTTACTTTTTCGATTATCTGCCAAATGACATTGAAAATTTTGTTTTTATAATTTTTTTTTCTCGATAATGTACGTAATTCAAAATGGTTCCCTAATTAGGGTAAATCGTGGTTTGTCGGCCCTAGGACGAACGGACGGAGGGGGATCGCGTCGCATTATCGTAAGCTTCTCCCATTACACACAATTCTCTCCGGTATCTCAATCACCGCTATCTCCTGTTTACCCGGTATCTCTGGATGCCATGTCTCCGGTGCCAGGAACCCGAGGCTCGGCACACCGTGATTATAGAGCCGCTGCACCTGCACTATGCTCACATATGTTACCAGTGCAGAGGTCAATATAGGGGAACTGTTACATTTCCGCCTACTTCGAAACCCATGACTCATTTTCTACACAATTTAAAAATTTTCTCTACATACATATTTTTAATGAGCGGAATTGAATGTTTATTTACCAATTAAAGGATTGTCAATTTTTAGCAATATATTTTTAATATTTTCTTAATACTTTCTTAATATATTCTTAATATATTCTTAATACATTCTTAATCCATTTTTAATACATTCTTAATCCATTTTTAATACATTCTTAACACATTCTTAATACATTCTTAATGCATTCTTAATGCATTCTTAATACACTCTTAAAATATTCTTAATGCATTCTTAATACATTTTTAATACATTCTTAATGCATTCTTAATACATTCTTAATACATTCTTAATACATTCATAATACATTCTTAATACATTCATAATACATTCTTAATGCATTCTTAATACATTCTTAATGCATTCATAATGCATTCTTAATCCATTCTTAATCCATTCTTAATACATTCTTAATACATTCTTAATGCATTCTTAATACATTCTTAATGCATTCTTAATGCATTCTTAATACATTCTTAATACATTCTTAATGCAATCATAATACATTCTTAATACATTCTTAATCCATTTTTAATACATTTTTGATACATTCTTAATACATTCTTAATGCATTCTTAATACATTCTTAATGTATTCTTAATGCAATCATAATACATTCTTAATACATTCTTAATACATTCTTAATGCATTCTTAATACATTCTTAATACATTCTTAATGCATTCTTTATACATTCTTAATGCATTCTTTATACATTCTTAATAAATTCTTAATGCATTCTTAATATATTCTTAAAATGTTTTAAATATATTTTTGATATCTTTTTTTTTGAGTAAATTTTTGGACGATTCGTTGATGAAAAAAGTTTCATGCAAAAATATCGTCCGGTCGAGAGACAGCTGATTTGGGACGAGAGACGATGGCTAAGAGGCGGCGTGTCTCGAGTGTTGATAAACCGATTTCTCCGCGCTCTCTTGGCGATTTCGACAGCACGACCGCGATCGATTCCCATCGGAACGTCGACGGCACAGCGACACGATAGCTGCGATTTGCATAATCCCATTTTATAGCTGTTATCGAGACCGTAAAGGAACGTTGAGATAATGGGAAATTTCCCGAGGGTTTACGAGTCGACAGTTTACGGTGCATAAAAAGATTTTTCTTTTTTTTTTTGTGAAAAAAGTCGTGTCTTCGACATAAAGTACTTTCACAGATTTTTTATCTCTCCAAACTGTGTCGACAAAGTTTCATCTCTGACGGATCGACATTTTTCAAAATTATCATCAAATTAAATTTGTATTATTATTATTATTATTATTATTATTAAATTAATATAAATAAAATAAATAAATATATAGATATATATAAAACAGTAGCGGACTTTGAGATTTTTATGGCCAACAGCTGAATCACGAAAATAATTTTCTTTTAATTTTCAACATTAAAGATTCGAATGTATTTTAACATCTCTATTTAAATAACATTTCGACTGTATTTCAAACAACTATTTTCACAAAACATATAAAATGAATGCAACAATAATAATAATAAATAATCGACCAAATTTTTATTTTTATCATTAAATATCATTAAATTTTTTGTCATTATCATTATTTCATCATTAGAAAAATAGAACAAATGTATAATAATAATAATTTTTCAACACATTTTTGTAAAATATACTGTTTCACACGTTACACGAAATATGAAATTTTATCTGAACTATGAAATATTATAAAAATGTAAAAGGGCTTGTCCCGTAAATAAATAAAATAAATAAAATAAAATAAAATAAAATAAAATAAAATAAAATAAAATAAAATAAAATAAAATAAAATAATTAAATAAATAAATAATTATTTTTCGGTGTAATAAAATAAAATACTTCTTCTATTTAATCGAAGTTGAGCGGCGACAATTTTGCGATCTCGTCCCGAGCTTCAGAGCAGTTTCCAATTATACGACAAAAGACACGAGTTTTTTTTTTTTTTTTTTTTTTAGATCTCCCTTTCTCGACAGCGGTCTAATCGCCGTTTCCGGGGGCACGCGCGACCCGGGGCTCACTTCCGGCGCCGGATGCTCGCCCACGTAATTTTCGTTCTCCGAATACTAATACGCGCGGCTAACACAGTGGCAACGGGCGCGAAAGTCTGGGACTCTCGTCTCCTCTTCCTCCTACCCGCTTCCTCCGTCTCTATCCGTGCATTGTACCGTTCCCTTTTTTTTCGACGATTCTCGGTATGAGAGTCAGTGCATCCGCAGTTGGTCGATTCTTATTTATGTTTGAAGGACGCTGGTATTTTTTTTTTTTTTTTTTTTTTTTTTTTAACGGTGAAGGATTCGATGCACGTATCAAGTTTCGTTTCTTTCATCGCCGGGACGACGAAATATTGCCAAATTTTTACCATATCGTCGAAATGTTGGGATGTAAGTTTGGGAATTTTTTCAAATTTTTTGCATTTTTTTTTTCGAAGGAATAAATTGTTTAACTTTTTTTTAAGGTGTTGCGTTTTGAGTATCTTGTTATAAAGTGCTGTATCGCCGAAACGGCACGATGAAATATTGCAAAATTTTTACGATATCGTCGAAATGTTGGTATGCAAATTTGTGATTTTTTTCCAATTTTTTACCTTTTTACTTTCGAAGGAATAAATTGTTTAGCGTTTATTAAAGGTGTTGCGTTTTGAGTATCTTGTTATAAAGTGCTCCATCGCCGAAACGGCACGATGAAACATTCCAAAATTTACACGAAATCATCGCAGTCTTAATACGTCCATTTAGGATTTTTCTCAAATTTTTTACGACACTTTAATTCGAAGGAATAATTTATTTTTAATTCTCAAAAGGTATCGCGTATCTACTAATTAAAGTGCATTATCGTTGCGGCAACACAATAAAATACCCCAAAATTTATCGGACATCCTCAAATAATTGGATGTTTTTTTTTTTTATTTTCCGCTTTCGACATTGACCTTACGTTCATTTAGCGCAGAATTGCACGGCTGTTCCTGTGGTTACAGAATAATCCGGAAAAGCCAGCGACAAGAAAATCCCGATAAAATTGTTGAAGCAATGACATTATGCAACGTCGGTGCAGAGTTGCAGCCTCTCATTTTTATTTTGCCGTCGGTGAGCGAGGGTAATTGACTTTTATCGGGGCGTCTAGCGACTATACAGGTGCCAGGTTCCAGGTCAAGCAGAGGAAAGACAAGCCGAGATAAGCTCGCAGGGGCCACTGAGCACGGCCAAGGATATTGGATGTTACCGGCTCGACGCTTTTATCGTCAGCCTCGCAACCTTATTTCCTTTACAGTTTCCGTTCTCGACTCTTCTTCTTCTCGTTCTCAACATTCCTTCGTTCTTCATTCCTTTCGAGGTATCCTCGGACTCTTAAAGCGACGCTGTTGCTCTGGAATTTCCGCTTTCCTCGTCTTCCTTTTCTCATCGTCGACCCTTTGACTCTTGGCGGAAGTGACTTCCGCTTTCGGTTTAAAAATGAGATTTTTGAACCGAAAGTGAAGCATTTCCGGTATTACGTCACTCGACTTTCCGTCGAAAAATCAGATTTTCAAACCGTAAATTATACATTTCCGGTATGGCGGTACTTCCGGTTGAGAAATTAGATTTTCAAACCGGAAGTGACGCTCTTCCGATCGAAAAATGAAATTTTCAAACCGGAAGTGACGCATTTTCGATCGAAAAGTGAGATTTTCAAACCGGAAGTGACGCTCTTCCGATCGAAAAATGTGATTTTCAAACCGGAAGTGACGCTCTTCCGATAGGAAAATCAAATTGTCAAACCGGAAGTAACGCATTCCCGGTAGAAAAATTAGATTTTCAAACCGGAAGTAACGCACTTCTGGTCGAAAACGAACATTTTCAAACCGGAAGTAACGCATTCCCGGTAGAAAAATTAGATTTTCAAACCGGAAGTAACGCACTTCCGGTCGAAAACGAACATTTTCAAACCCGAAGTGACGTATTTCCGATCGGAAACTGTGATTATCAAACCGGAAGTAACGCATTCCCGGTCGAAAAATTATATTTTCAAACCGGAAGTGAAGCACTTCCGATCGAAAAATGCCATTTGCAAACCGGAAGTGACGTACTTCCGATCAAAAAAGAACATTTACAAACCGGAAGTGACGCACTTCCGGTTGAAAAATGCGATTTCCAAACCGTAAGTGACGCACTTCCGGTTGAAAAATGCAATTTCCAAACCGTAAGTGACGCACTTCCGGTTGAAAAATGCAATTTCCAAACCGGAAGTGACGCACTTCCGGTGTGACGTTCACTTCCGGTCGAAAAATCAGGCTTTCAAACCCGAAGTGACGCATTTCCGGTATTTTTCTCCTATCCACAATATCAATAAAAAAATCACTATGTATGATAATAATAATAATAATAATAAGTTTCATGGTTTCATGTTTCACACTTACACATACGAAAAAAACTAACGTGTAAATCGATACATAATCGATTTACACGTTAGTTTTTTTCGTGACTGAGTAATCGGTCTCGCCGTCGCATTCCGGAAGGCCCGAGCCCGCCTCCCTGTGTCCGCTCTCGCTCGTTTTGTTTGTCGGTATTCGTTTGTCCGCTCATCCGTCTATATTCTATCGGTACGTACACCGACAATCGAAATGCAAATTCGTCGGGTGTCGCGATCGCTGCAACGATCGTTCAACGCCGATAACGAGCTCTCCCTCGGGCGACACGTTTCGCGTGTATAAATAACGGGGTCGGTCAGACTCCCCCCTCCCTTCCTCCCTTTCCTCCTCCCCCCCACCCCACTCGGCCGGTCAATCCTTCTCCACCTTCGCCGCAGCGATACAGCCGAAGCTCCGATTCCGCGGGTTCCGACAAATCTATATACGCGTATCTGGCTGCCTTCATCTGCAAACTGTACCGCACAGGACTATGGCACGTTCCGTGCCGAATCGAACGATCTCTCGGTTGGGTATTTTTTTTTTTTTTTTTTTCCAACGACGAATAATTTTTGGTTTTTTTTTTCGGTGGGAAAGAAAATATCACATGTGGACGTGCGTATGGGGCATTTTTTCATGCCACTTCGACCTGGGTCTAACACTTTGCATCTTGGATTTTGGTGTGAAATTTGGTTTGAATTTTGGTGTGAATTTTGGTGTGAAATTTGGTGTGAATTTTGGTATGAACTTTTGTATGAATTTTGGTATGAATTTTGGTATGAATTTTGATATGAAGTTTGATATGAATTGTGATATGAATCTTGATATGAATTTCGATATGAATTTTGATATGAATTTTGATATGATTTTTTATATGAAATTTGATATGAAATTTGATATGAAATTTGATATGAAATTTGATATGAAATTTGATATGAAATTTGATA
>JAPYZC010006682.1:0-17756 GCA_030522665.1 Ichneumoninae sp. A BG-2022a | reverse complement strand
CGTCTTCACTACTCCTCACTCCTTCGCCATCTTGGACGCTGACCTGTAGTGATTTTGGAGCTCCGTACATTTCCTTCTGCCTCTCGAAGAAAAATGTTATCCTCTGTGAAAAAAGTGTTCCCACCTAATTCTGAAGCTTCCCGGAACTGCTGGAAATGAAATCCCGGTCCCTCCTCTGGTAATTAATCCCGAAATCCTTGATTTAAAAAATGACGCCTACGACAAACACCGCGAGGCTGTGTTGTCGACAACGAAATATGTTTCTTTTCCCTCTCAATATTTTGTATGTTTTTCAATGGCATCTCGCAAGATTTATCAATCATCAGGATTTCATCGAGGCGTTTAATGTTTTTGTCTTCTCGAAATATCTCAAATTTAAGATTCTTCGTGGTAAAATCAGGAAAAGGTTGTCGAGTCTCAAAGCAACATCGCGAGAGGGGGGGGGGGGGGGGGGCGTGCAAGTCTGAACCTGTTCGCATAGTTACTTCGATTGCCCGATTGAAATTCAGGAAAATTTTACAACCAACCATTTTTATAATCTCGGCGAATTGACACGATTTTTGGCGAACGCTTCAAAAGTTTCGATAACTAGAGTTGTCAATAATCTTGGAAACAAAAACGTGACTGCAGATAACAGCGAATGCCTAGATGTACCATAAATGAAATAAGTAGAAACCTCGTGGTAAACGATCCATTTTTTTTGTTCCTTTTTTTCATATTATGATTTCGAGGTCTGTAATTTATTTGGGGCGTACTTTATCATTCAATCGTTTCCGTTCTTGGTTGAGAAAATATAAATAAACAAATTAAAAAATATGGAAATAAGCCGGAAATTAAGTTCTATAACGATTTATTTAATGCTTCATCTGCTTTATTTCTGTTTATTTATCTATTTATATTTTCAAGATATTTTGATCCGAAAACTCCGGAAAAAAATTGACAAACTAATTTTTTATCCGCAGATTCGCGGATACCGGAGAACACACTAAACGAAGTATTCGTAGAACGTGCAGAGAAAATACCATGAACAGGAATGGATAAGTTACCGACGGATGGTAATGGCGATACCATCGTAATTCAGCGGCTTATCGACTGTCGACGTAACGTCACTTGGAGAACGGAGAACTTGTGGAAAAAAATGAGTGAGTCAGATTTCAGATTCCCTGCAGCCCCCATTATGTCGAAGGAATAATATTCCGAAACGGCACGGGACGCTGCTTGTAATTTTCATTTTATCAGCCAATTGGCATAGTGACTTGCGACTCGATTAGATTTATTTCGCATCGACTCGTGTTTGCCTCTGATACATTTTATCGTTTTTCATACATCAAGTTCAGGTCCTTCATGTATTTCAAAAAGATTGGCCAAAAACACATTTCCGGTAGATAATTTAATAATGATGCGTTGCGCGATAAATCTGAAGTCGGCTGACCCTTCGATTTCGTTCATTTTTTTTCAAAGTTGAAAATTGAACTTTGACATCGTTTTATTTGGAAATATTCTTTTTATTATGAGAAAGTATTTTCTGTATTTTTTGGCTTCCTCACAGAGGAAGCTGTGCGCAAAAAAATTTCCAATATAATTAAAAACTGAAGGAAAATTATCAGATTATAAACAGCTTTAAATTTCAAAGAATATTTTTGTACCTTAAGTACAAAAACATACTACACCTAAATGAATGCATGGGATATAATAGGACTATATCTGCTAGTAGGTGAGAAAATATATAGTCGTAGTTATTAGAATGTTTCGTTTGTCCGTTCGTCGGTGCAAAATTGGGTGTTCGTAAAACGGGTTGAGAGTAAAAGTGGCAAACGTTTGTTTGCGAGGGTTGCGCTTTTAACGACATCGCATTGATGCCATGCAAATGGGTCGGTAACAGCTTTCCCACGCAGAACAATTTTTTTCAGGCTCTATCACAAATAAATAGGAATGTTAAATAAATAAATATTAATTTTTAATAAATAACTATTAATTTTTAATAAATAACTATTAATTTTTAATAAATAACTATTAATTTTTAATAAATAAATATTTATTTACTTTTAGTGCACTATAAATGCCAATTTTTTTTTCATTACACCCAAGTCGATAAAATTGTTCGGAACGAACGAAAATTCTGTGCACTAGTGAACGCAATAGCTGCTAGTAGGAGAGAGCAAAAATATATTCGCAGTTATCGGAATGTTTTGTTTGTCCGTTCGTCGGTGTAAAATTGGGTGTTCGTACAGCGGGATGAGAGTAAAAATGGCAAGTGTTTGTTTGCGAGGGTTGCGCTTTTAACGACATCGCATTGATGCCATGCAAATGGGTCTGTAACAGCTTCCCCGCCGCCTTCCCACTGTTCTCCGAGTGGACGGGCACTCTCGTCGCTCCGCTCTCTAACAGCGTTAACCGCTGGCTTAACTCGAAGCCCCATACATATTTTAACACCGGCGCGAACCGTAAGAAAATTGCCTGTTATCCATAAGCGGTTGCACAAACGCGTTTAAATCGCTACAGTGTAAACTGGATACCTCCGGCTAGGGGGGCGGGGGGGGGGGGGGCGCAAATGCAACCAACGAGGAAACGCCGCGGTACCGGAAATATTCGTCGCTGTATGCGTTTCAAAGTTTCGTCCCGTTACACCGGCGCAACTAATAAAAGAAAAATATTAATGATTAACGAGCGGAAATATGAAGGATTGCCGAGCGAGCGGAGCTCACCAAAGCCGGGAACGCGGTGGACCCGACCGCATTAATTTATCTATCGTGCAATTATTCATTTATGCTTATTCGCTTTGAAACACCGTGGATCTTGAATTACTGCGGGATTTCACGGGACCTTTTCAATTCCGTTACCATACTTATCGTTAATGCAAAACCACGCACGGGAAACGGGATCGGCTATGGAAAAGGGTGAAAACAACTAAAAGATACCATAGGATTTTTCCTACTCTCTGTATAAGAGAACAATTATTTAATGCATTACGGTATAAAGTAATCGATATTTTTTAACGATACAATGAGAGGAATCATGAAGATTTTCCCTAATCTCTGTGGAACAGAAATATTAATTAATGCTTTAATTAAGGCATGTACTAATTAATATTTTTTAATGATAAAACGGAAAAGAATTGTTACCGTCGCGGAAAATGAGTGCAGTTTTTGCGAAGTTAGCTTGGAAAAAAAATTGCATAGATTTCCCCTAAACTCCGCGCAATAAAAAAAATTATTTAATGCTTTGTAAACTAATTGATTTTTTTTGACGATAAAACTGAAAGGAATTGTTACCGTCGCGGAAAATTGGTGCAGTTTCTACGATAATCGTTGAAACACGACCGGTTATGAATATCGTGAAAACAACTAAAAGAGAGCTCAGAAATATTACAAAGATTTTTCTTAAACTCTGCGCAATAAAAAAAAATTCTTTAATGCTTTGCGGTATAAAGTGATTGATATATTTTGACGATAAAACTGAAAGGAATTCTTACCGTCGCGAAAAATCGGTGCAGTTTCTACGATAATCGTTTATAGGCAAGAACAGCGCACTGGAAACACGATCGGTTATAAAAATCTTGAAAACAACTAAAAGGTAGATTGTAAAACTTACAAAAAATATTTTTTCTAAACTCTGCATAATACAAAAAAAAATTATTTAATGCTTTGCGGTATAAACTGATTGATATTTTTTACGATAAAACTGAAAGGAATTGTTACCGTTGCGGTAACATCGGTGCAATTTCTACAATAATCGCTTATACGCAAAGTCAGAATACAAAGGACTCTCGCAGTGTTTCTGGTGGGTTGGGCCAGATCGTAGCAGGGGAGGCATATTTGTTGCATAAATCAAAACGGTGGGTGGTTCTCGGGCCGCCGGCTAGGAGTTTATATGCTAATATAAGGTGGAGCACACTGTATATGTACAGCCGTCTTGACCGCGATACTGTCGTTTTCTGGTGCACGTACAGTTGCCGCTACCCCCGAGAGACTTACCCGGAAAGATTCAACGCGCTGCCGAGAGATTGCCAATATGCCCCCGACATAACGCGCTACACTCTCGTACCGCGGACCATTATTTTTCCATGGCGAAGCCACTTCCTGTAACTTGGAATTTAACATTAACTTATTGCCGAGGATCTTGGAATAGAGACAAATTGCGGAGTGCAGACTATCTCGCAGTTACTCGCAGTAAATGCAGAAATATAATATCTGACTGGTTAAAATTTAGTATCGATTAGTGTCGATGTTCTTCAGCGACCTCGAACAGTTCCCTTTTCACTGGGAAAAAAATGTCTGCCGTTGTTTATCCGAGAAAATATCTTGCCACTTCCTGTGACTTGAAAATTAACATCAAATTATTGTCGAGAGTCTCGGATTGAAGTTATTGGCAGTGAATATAGAAATACAATATCTGGCTGGTTAAAATTTAGTATCGATTAGTGTCGATGTTCTTCAGCTACCTCGAACAATTCCCTTTTCACTGGGAAAAAAATGTCTGCAGTTGATTATCCGAGAAAATATCTTGCCATTTCCTGTGACTTGAAAATTAACATCAACTTATTGTCGAGAGTCTTGGATTGAAGTTATTGGCAGTGAATATAGAAATACAATATCTGGCTAGTTAAAATTTAGTATCGATTAGTGTCGATGTTCTTCAGCGACCTCGAACAATTCCCTTTTCACTGGGAAAAAAATGTCTGCCGTTGTATATCCGAGAAAATATCTCGCCACTTCCTGTGAGTTGAAAATTAACATTAAATTATTGTCGAGGGTCTTGGAATGAAGTTTTTTGCAGTAAACAGAAATACAATATCTGGCTGGTTAAAATTTAGTATCGATTAGTGTCGACGTCTGCAGTTGATTAACCGAGAAATATCTCGCCACTTCCTATAACTTGAAATCATCTTAAGTTTATAGAAAAATTTGGTTGATTTTATACAAATGTTTCTTAGTAGTAGTAGTAGTAGTAGTGGATTTATTGACAGTATCCCAGAAGGAACAATTTTTGATACATAGCATTGCATATTGTCAATTGGCAATATGCAATGAGAGCAATTGAGAATATAAATATATTGTCAATTGGCCATCGACCTAAGCCCTTCAGCGAAATGTTTCTTAATTTTGCAAGTACATAAAAATTAAAATAAAAACGACGAAAAGAATTTTGAAACTTTGTTAAAAGTACAAATCTGTTTTACTGCGCTTCTGGCTGTTATTCGCAGTGAAGACTGTCAAAAATTTATAATCGATTAGCATCGATGTTCCTCAGCGGGCTCGAAGAATTCTCTTTTAACTGGTAAAATATCGTCTGCGGTAGTTTATCCGAGAGATATCGTCGCCCCCTCGGATAATCCGCCGCGGCGTTGAGGCAGAGCGACCCCAGTCATCGGTAAAGGGAGCCTCGCCGTAACCCGCTGTGTTACTGTTATACCTCGTAATCGGTGTTGCGTTTAATTAAAGTTATAACACTCGACGAGGATTACTCGAAAGGGTCGGCCTTGTTATGCGCGTAGCGTGCAGAGTGCTGTTCTTGACGGTATGCTTGCGCCGAGGCGCACGCTGCCGCGTATCAAGACAGTCGTCGTTAAGGCCGCGATTGCCGCGGTGAGCCGTTCTCAAGAGCCCGCGTCTTTCCCAGCACCGGCATCTTCGCGGAACGTGTTACAGCCACTATTACCTTATCACGCCAAGGAGGACGTGTCATCTGCTCCAGCGGCGTTTTCAGACCGCTTACGCCCACTCGGCTTTCTACCCGTATTCTTATTCCACCTCGCCTCCTCCGGTCCGCAATCAAAATGGATTATGTCCAATTTTTCGTAATCGTAATTTATAAATTTCTTAAAAAAAAAAAAACACACACACACTGAGAACAATTTTCAAACCTCTTAGGCCACCTCACCTCCTCCGGTGTGCAATAAAAATGAATTATGTCCAATTTTTCGTAACAGTAATTTATAAATTTCTTAAAAAAAAAAAAAAAAAAACACAGAACAATTTTCAAACCTCTTAGGCCACCTCACCTCCTCCGGTGTGCAATCAAAATGGATTATGTCCAATTTTTCGTAATCGTAATTTATAAATTTGTTTAAAAAAAAGCACACTGAGAAAAATTTTCAGACCTCTTAGGCCCAGTCGGCTTTTTACCCGTATTCTTATTCTACTTCGCCTCTGACGCTCTGCAACTAAAATGGATTATGTTCAATTTTTCGTAAGCGTAATTTATAATTAAAAAAAAAAAAAAAACAACAAAAAATGAAGAAAAATTTTTAGGCCGCTTCCGCTCACACGGCTTTCGACCCGTATTCTTATTCCACCTCGCCTCCGTCGCTCTGCAATACAAACAGATTATGTCCAATTTTTCGTAATCGTGATTTATACATTTCTTAAAAAAAAAAAAAACATACTGCGAAAAATGTTCAGACCTCTTAGGCCCTTAGACCTCTTATTGCAGTGCACCGATAAAACAATTCGGTTGAATCAACTAAAGATTTGGTTCAACAATTTTTGTCATCATATCACTAAAATATTGTTTATTACTATTATTTATTTACTGAAAATCAGTTTTCACTTTTTACAGCTGCTTCTATGTAATGCTCTTCACGTAAAAATATATAAATCAATTTCATTTTTTTTTCAAGGCATTAAAATATTTTGTTCGACCAACAGAATATTTATTTGAACGTCCGAATCTTTATTTGATTCAACCTCATTTTTTTTTATCAGTGTGAAGACCCGATTTACTCGGACCTCGCTTTTAGCTGCATATGTGTCTTTGCCCTTTGCCCTGTCGATCCGCAATCTGGTAAATTTTGTGCGGACACGGGCGAGACCAAGGTCTCTTTCGGTTCGGTGCTCATTTCTTCCAGCACCCCCGAAGAACGCTGGAACTCCACTGTACCCGATACATACGAGTTACACGAGAGTGGCGAGTACGAGAGTGAATTTTGCCCCGGGGCCAGAATTGAAACCACCTCATTACCACAAGGACGGGTGGGGTGGCGCGGTATTCGTGGATGCGGTGACGGCAGCTCGGTGTAGAATCCGTTTTGCGAATATCGAAGGTAATGTTGCACGCGGTTTTATACGGCACAAACAGGGCGGAGTACGGTACGAGCCAGCCGCCTGTCTGCCCGCCCGCGGCTACGGTTTTTCGCCCTCCCACAACTATTACACGGCAGGGCCCCGAACCACGATGAAAAATGGAAATCGCAATTCGTTGCGGCCAGAACGGAAAGTGAAGCTCGCTTCAATACGGGCGGTGCGGCGGAAAAAGTCGGAGGTCCGTTGTTTATCGCCATAAACTCGGTGTTGCAACTTTGGACCATGATTGCAAGAGTCGCTCAAATCATCCACTCGCTATTTATGGGAAACATGCAAATGTTTTTATTGATAAAATATCTAAAACAAATATTGTGCATTCAACACTATTTCTGGGTTTCTTTGAGTTACATCGACCAGCTGAGTTACATGGACCAGTTGAGTTACATGGACCAGTTGAGTTACATGGACCAGTTGAGTTACATGGACCAGCTGAGTTACATGGACCAGCTGAGTTACATGGACCAGTTGAGTTACATCAACCAGTTGAGTTACATCGACCAGTTTAGTTACATCAATCAGTTCAGTTACATCAATGAGTTCAGTTACATCAATGAGTTCAGTTACATCAATGAGTTCAGTTACATCAATCAGTTCAGTTACATTAATCATCAACCAGTTCAGTTACATCAACCAGTTCAGTTACATCAACCAGTTCAGTTACATCAACCAGTTCAGTTACATCAACCAGTTCAGTTACATCAACCAGGTCAGTTACATCAACCATGATTGCAAGAATCGCTCAAACGATCCACGCGGTATTTATGGGATACACGAAAATGTTGTCATTGATCAAATGTCAAAACAAATTTTGCGCATTCAACATTGTTTCTTCTTATTCGTTGACTTACATCGAACCATAATTGCAAGATTCTCTTAAATAATGCACACGCGATTTATATGGTATATACATGAAAATGCTCTCATTCATCAGACATTGAAAAAAATGCACGCTTTCAACATTACTTCCGGTTAGTCTTTGAGTTACATCCACCACTAGGGTGAAAAACCTAAAAGATACACAGCTCGGGGACCTCGTTTGCTTTACAACCGCAATTCCGCGACAAGGCAGGAGCACATAAGAAGGCGCATCGGTGCAACACTCGTGAATAATAAGAATAACGAGAAGTAGAATGAAAAGATAGCCCGGCGTGCGGAGGATGAACGAAAATAACCGTGCGAATATCGCCGCGTCGTTCGTTTTACGTTCTCCGCGTGGTCCCGTCACGACGTCGACGAAAGCACCCCGGGTGTATCCTCGACGTCGGTGGTGTTTGGCCGTGGACCGATTCCCTCCCGCAAAAATAAATCGCGAAGGCGCCGCGGCTCGTAATTTAAACTAGCGCAGTTTCGGTAACTAGTTCCAGAGATCGGGAGGCGGGAGCGGCGTTGCGGTTGTCGCGCTGGTGTTCGAAGCCGTTAGCCAGTGTCGTAACCGCCAGTTGTAAAGCGATTCGCAGTAAAGTCTTGAATGAGTTTATTGCGCTTATTGGGAAGCGGCGGAATGGTGCGGTTTCGCTCGACCATACTATGAAGGAGACTTGACAGACATACACGTATACGATTGGTGGGGTGGGCAGCATCGAGCAGAAGTGTGTTGGAGAGAGTTGAAGAGTTAAGCACCATCGGTCGTTTGCGGTCTTCGCTTCGTACCAGAATCACCAGCCAATATGGAAGTTATCTCTGTCGCAATTCCAATGGCCCTTTCCTTGACGCACAGATTATCATCGTTTGTACAGTCGAGTGCCATAGAAAAATCTAAATTCTTGGTCCTCTTCGGCGTCGCTGTCTCGCGTGAGGATTTGTTCGTGGCCTGAGAATTTGGGAAGTGGGGTGGTGAGTAGGTTGAGTGAGTCTGAATTTAAATTTCAGGGATTTTTGGAGACTTGATAGATCTAATAAAGGAGACTTTACAGATCCAGTAAAGGAGACTTGACGGATCCAATCAAGGAGACTTGACAGATCCAGTAAAGGAGATTTGACGGATCCAATCAAGGAGACTTGACGGATCCAATCAAGGAGACTGGGCACATCCAATCAAGGAGACTTGACAGATCCAATCAAGGAAACTTGGCACATCCAATCAAGGAGACTTGGCACATCTAATCAAGGAGACTTGGCACATCTAATCAAGGAGACTTGGCACATTCAATCAAGGAGACTTGGCACATCCAATCAAGGAGGCATGGTACGTCCAATCAAGAAGACTTGGCACATTCAATCAAGGAGACTTGACACATCCAATCAAGGAGACTTGGCACATCCAATGAAGGAGACATGACATATCCAATAAAGGAGACTTGACGGATCCTATAAAGGAGACTTGACAGATGCAATAAAGGAGATTTGATAGATCCAATAAAGGAGACTTGGCACATTCAATCAAGGAGACTTGACACATCCAATGAAGGAGACTTGGCACATCCAATGAAGGAGACATGACATATCCAATAAAGGAGACTTGACGGATCCTATAAAGGAGACTTGACAGATTCAATAAAGGAGATTTGATAGATCCAATAAAGGAGACTTGATAGATCCAATAAAGGAGACTTGATAGATCCAATAAAGGAGACTTGACAGATCCAATAAAGGAGACTTGACAGATCCAATAAAGGAGACTTGATGACAGATCCAATAAAGGAGACTTGACAGATCCAATAAAGGAGACTTGACAGATCCAATAAAGGAGACTTGACAGATCCAATAAAGGAGACTTGACAGACATCGACGTCTACGATTGGGAGGTGGGCACAATCGAGCAGAAGTGTTATAGAGAGTTGAAGAGTTAAGCACCACCGGTCGTTTGCGGTCCTCGCTTCGTCCCAGAATTACCATCCAATATGGAACTTATCACTGTCACAATTCCCATGAGCCCTTCCTCAACACCCAAAGTATCATCGTTTATACAATCGAATGCTACAAAGAAAAAAAATCAAAATTCTCCGTTCTCTTCAGCGTCGCTCTCTCGAGGATTTGTGTCTCCTGGGCTGGGAATTCGCCAAGTGGAGTGCGTGGCGAATAGGTTGAAAGGGTCTGAATTAAAATCGCAGGGATTTTCGGTCCTACGGTTCGGCGTCCATCCGCTGGCCGACGCGATAACTCGAAAAAAAAGGAGAACGCGGGGATAGACGACATTCGTTACGGACGACCGGCGGTCATTCACGCCTTACACCTCTCTCCGCCTAACGGTGTCGTTGATTTATATTTTCACGAAGATTCTTCGTTGATCCATAAACAACTCGCGAACGAGATGGGCTAAGTTTCGCGAAGGGTTATGGCTGTAGGTATTTCATATATAGTTATAGGAGAGTGCCATAGGGGGGGGGGGGGGGTTGCGCGGGCTCTACGTCCATCGGCGAGGAGAGGACCAAGAGACGGGGCCATCCGTCATCTCGGTGCCTTGCGCCGCTCTCGCCGGCTCGGGGTTCTCATATCGATTCAGTCTCGGACTTCGCGATCGGCTTAATCGACTTGAGAGATCGATGATACGTTTGAGCACCCCGCGCCAACGCCGGACCGAGCTTCGAACCCCCCGAGGAAACGGTGCGTCACGGGAGGGTAAACACCGGGCACTCCGTGCTCGACCTTCCTGCTCATAGCGGAATTACTTTCGACGACTTTTCGCGGCACTTGCCGCAGCCACTCTGTTGATTTTTTTCTTCGGATTCCACTAATCTCCGGGGATTTCGTGGCTCGGTGAGGGACAAAAGGGTTGACGGGATGGCGAATGAAAAGCTCGATTCATCTCAATTCTCGCCGAGTATCGATCGGATAGGCAGAAAATCTCTCCCATTTTTGGACGTATGAATACTTTAGAAGAAGCGATACTAAATTAAAGACCGGTTTAACACTGGATTGTGGTCCATGTAGGTTCGTTACTTTGGTGCATAAAGCAGTTTTACAATGTGGTGTAGAGTATACTGTGTAAAATCAGTGGAACTTACTGAACATTCTTTCTGACACTCCAAAGTTGAACAAGTAACACAGATTTTACTCCGAATTGAGTAAAAAGAGGTTAAACGCTTGAAGTAGATATCAAAGTTTTAACGCAATGAATTGCAATTTGTAACTGCCTAACAACGTAATTATGTGGTTCATCATGATAAAAATCAATTGAATGATGATGATCAGCTTTTAAAGTATCCGTTTTTCCTTAAGTGCGATTCACTTGAAATTTAATATCGGGGCGATTTTGAGGTTACCAATTTCGAAAATGCGTTCCAAATCCAAAAAATTCTAAATCCAAAGTGGGTGAAGGGGGACGTTCAGTGCGTATCTGACACCGTTAAGTGCCCATTTGAAACTTAAAGTTGTGGTTAAATCCACCACTTCTTAGATATGCTATCAGTTGGCGCAGAATTGTGTTGACGTCTAAGAAATCAACACCATTAAGTGGCATCGCGGTTCGTCACATAGTTTGGTGTTGGGATTTATTAGAGTACACCGCGTCACAAGTTTACCATATGTTTGGTGTACTTTTAACTGTGAAATGGGGTTAACTTTAACACCGGTTTCTTTCACCAGCGTTCTTACAATCTAGTACCTTGTTGATTTTTTCCTCCTGATTCCACTAATATCTAGGGATTTCGTATTTTCGGTGCTAAAGAGGTTTACTAGGTGGAAAATGAAGAGCTCAATTTACTTAAATTCCGCTGATTATCGGTGGGTGTTGTAGAAAATCGTTCCCACTTTTCGACGTATGTATTTTTATACGCTACGGTGAAAAGAAAACATCCGAGGGGACTCGGGCCGAGCCAGGGCGAGGTACTTTGGCCAATTGAAGTCATGTATCCAACTGCGCAATCGAGGATCCTTCCCACGATGACATTTCGATAGATCGTCGTTGTCGTCGACGCGGTAATAGAAAATAAAAGTTTTCACAAAGTTTCTATTTGGTGTCCTCCTTCCGGGTTCTCCGGTGCTATACAATGTCCGAGAAATATCGGGGCAATTCGGCAGATACGCGATCCTCCGCGGGTCTCGATCGCGACGACACTCGGACTGCGACGCGGACGGCGCTTCCCCATTATAATCTACTCTTCGCCGAAACTCTACGGCTCATTCGTATAATTGAAACTCCGTTATCACGGAGCTTCTAGACGATTGCATCGACTCTCAGCGTCGGGAGGGTTCTTGATTATCGAAAACCAGCAAGAACTGTAAAGTTTTTATTGTCTTCTTTTTTTTTCTTACACTGCTCGAGTCGATAGGCCGATGGAAAGATAAGCAGAGGTGGAAAGGTCTGCAGGGTCGCGAATTCATTCCGATTATCCTCGTACATCTTTTGAAAATTTTGTTCCATTCCTTCGCTTATTTTGCACTATAGAACATTTTTGCACGATAGAAAAGTTGGGAGGGCAGAGACTGGAAATCCATAAGGGCTTTCTTGGATTGAAAAGCTTTCGTTGTGAAGCATGGGTTTTATGAAGGATGAGGCCTGGTTCGAGATTTTACGCGATTTTGAAGTTTTTGAAAAAAGGGTGTAGTTGCTTTAACTTGCGTAAATGTTGAGCTATCGTTCTAAAATTACATACAAATATAATAATCATACTTGATCAGTCGCTACGAGCGAAAGTATTGAATTTTGCCGAAATCACTTCAAGAGATCAGATTTTATGAAATTTTGATTTTTTTGAAAAATGATTAAAAACCGTATTCTAGTAGACAGGAAGGGATCGAGCTGAAGTTTGACACGGGAGTGAACTGACACTGCACAACGTATGGTATTCAATTTTTATAAAAAATGATTGATCGTTTAAATTTGATTGAATTATGACATTTTTTAATTTTTCGGAAAAAAATTGTTACGTCTGACACGAATCTGAATATAATATAAAATGAGTTACAGTTTTGGAATCTGCGGTGAAGAATAGAATTGTCATTTATTACAATTTTGTGAGTAGCCTCCTCAAAGGGAAAGCCAAAATCTTTAATTTTTTTTGTTCGTTTTTTCTTTTAATGTTGCATTAATAATTGCACGATAAAAAAGTTGGGAGGTGGAGAGAGGGAGAATCCATAAGTGTTTTCTCAGATTGAAAAGCTTTCGTTTATGAAACATGGGTCAGCTACGAGCCGGCGTGCAACCCTTCCAGCCTTTAATGGAATTAGTATTTAATATTCGCGAAGGGGCGGCTTGGCGTGGTAGGGTGCTCTCTAAAAACTAAGTGCATTCTGTTCCGACGCCGATTTCGGAGTGATCGACCTCACAGTCAACGGTACGCGCTCGCTCAAAGTGCCCCACCGAGTTTTTACGGACTTTTCACAGATTTCTCGGAAAATTTTTAACGAGTTGTAGTTCGGAAATTTTAAGAACATAAAAGTGATCGTGTGGTTCTTTAAATTGTCACCCCTCCTACACTGAGAGAAGGATTCGATAGAAATGACCGTAAATCTGGTAAAAACCGACAAAACTTTCAGGTATATGAAAACTACAGCGATATCCTGGCAAATATTCGTGTTAAACTTAACGCATTCTGCTAGAAAATATGGTAATTTTCGCTAACGCAGCTATTACCGGAATATCCCACCGTTGTTACTAGAATGTAAGTTTTGCTTATTAGAACCCTGATAAAAAATACGGTTGAATCAACTAAGATTCAGGCAGCGACGTTCAACTAAATATTTTGTTGGTACAGCTAAAAATTGATCAGTTCATCAATTTGTTGGCTGATTTCATCAAAATATTTTTGGGTCATTAAAATATTTTGTTCGACCAACTAAATATTTATTTGAACGTCCCTGTCCGAATCTTAGTCGATTCAACTGTACTTTTTTATCAGTGAAAATATCGTAATCGGTCGCGTCGCGATCACAAACCGTTCGTTTTAATTTTGTAAGTTACATCGGCCTATTACGTTGATTACATTTTTTTAAATGTAGAAACACGTAAAAAAAATTTCGCCGACAAAAGTCTAAGTTTTAATCCGCAAAATTCTTAGTTTTATGATTTCAATTTACAGAAAGTAAGTTTATAACTTATAAAAATTTGCATCTAGGTAAGTAAGTTTGCACTATAACTTCACGAAATACTTAGCCGGATAAGCAAAATTTGGCTAACCCGCCTCTTGAAAAAATTACCATATGGGTTGGGCAAAAATTGCAATAGCAAAAATTGCTGGTGGAAATACTTAGCGAGATAAGCAAAACTTGGCTAACCCGCCTCTTGAAAAAATTACCATATGGGTTGGGCAAAAATTGCAATAGCAAAAATTGCTGGTGTACAATGTTGCCTGGTCGAAATTCACTATATGACTTGTTAGTTTTTCCGAGATGCTTCTCTCAGTGCACAACAGTGTAGAAATACGAACATACATGCATGCGAGTGCGGTACAGAATGATAGTAGGTTTAACTTCAGGACGCTCTCAAACCAAGGAGAACAACCCCACGGACTTGGCATTGTCTGGACGAAGGCAGATCCAGAAGTTCTCCCCTTTTCGAGACAACGAGCACACTCGCCCTATTGGCTCCGACACGGACGTCTCAATTAAATGTATACGAGGCAAGTGGGGTTGATAGAGCCGTCGGTCATAAATATGAATTATCCGTGGTAAACGCTCCCCCGAGAGAAACGAACGCGCCGCGCCGGAAGGGTAGGCGGTC
This sequence comes from Ichneumoninae sp. A BG-2022a, assembly GCA_030522665.1. NCBI lineage: Eukaryota > Metazoa > Arthropoda > Insecta > Hymenoptera > Ichneumonidae > Ichneumoninae sp. A BG-2022a. The sequence continues at coordinate 3,074 of JAPYZC010006682.1, read as the reverse complement.
GAGGCAACAGTAGCCCGAGTATAAAACCGCTTCGCTTCGAAACCCTGATGGAATAACGTTCCACTGGCGGAGAGCCTTATTTTCTTCCGCCTCCTCTCGCGGAGCTTTCCCCCATTTCCCATAACGATATTGCGTATCAATTTTTTCGAAAAATCAGTTCAACGAGTCGATTCCAGTGCCGTTCCTGGCCGCGAAACAAGCAACGGGTTTTGCACACATCGATGTGCAGACTGAGAAAAAGGTTGGATTAACCAAAAGTTGCGCGACATACGTTCAGAATTGTTGACATTGTTTGTTGTTTGGCATTGTTTGTTGTTTGGCATTGTTTGTTGTTTGGCATTGTTTGTTGTTTGGCATTGTTTGTTGTTTGTCATTGTTTGTTGTTTGGCATTGTTTTGTTAAACGATTATTTGCTTCAAACGATTCAAAATTTGTCGATTCAAACAAACATTTTTGCTGTACCACCCAAATAACAGCTTTGAACGTATGTCACCGCGACTTTTGATTAATCCAACCATTTGTTTTTTCTCAGTGTACTTCATTGTGGGATTTTCAAATTTGCAAATTCATCGCGTACACACACGCGAATACATTGAAATAAATAAATAATGGAAACATGTCATCTTCCATGAGGAAGCAATCAGATACGTTCTCTCCGACCCAAATCCGAGAAACGCACCCGAAGCACCGAGCTTCCCCGTCGATACTCCGACGATACTTATTATATTACACGCAGGAGTGACCGCGCGAGGGGTGCTTATGAAGAATAGCGATGTGTTTCAGCAGATTGACACCGATAGCGGATGGAGGGTCGGACGCGCCGCTCTTGCAGTTGCTCGAGCGTTTGCAATAACTGGGATTGGATCGGAACCGCGCGGATTAAGGAGATTCATAATTTCCTGACCAAAGACTCGTTTCTCCACTCCGTGCCATTCTTTCAGGCGTACAGAAAAATTAAAAAAAAGAACCAGCGACTTTCCGAACGAGCGATAAACCACATAGCAAAGTAACAGAATGGAGCCACACGTGTGTGCGACGCTTACAGTGTACGTCTCTTATTCTCCGCTCCGCTGCTCTTCGCCAGAATCCGCCAGAATTCGCCAGAATTTCACGAGTGCTTATGAAGAATAGCTACGTGTTTCAGCAGATTGACGATGATAGCAAATGAAGACTTGGGAGCATCGCTCTTGCAGATGTTAGAGCATTTGCAATAATTGGGATTGGATCGGAACGTCATGTATTAAGGAGCTTCATAATTTCCTGACCAAAGATTCGTTTCTGCACTTCGCCGCACATTTCCCCAGGCGCATAGAAAAACAGAACAATCAGCCCAACAATACTACAATTCCGTTCTATTTGCATTTTCTCTGCAACTCGCTCGCTGAGACTTGAAGCATTCTCTGAACCCGCTTGCGGAGCGACTTTCCGAACGAGCGATAAACCACGTAGCAAAGTAACAGAATGGAGCCACACGTGTGTGCGACGCTTACAGTGTACGTCTCTTATTCTCCGCTACCGCTGCTCTTCGCCAGAATCCGCCAGAATTTCTCGGAGCACGGCCACTTGTTCCCGTTCCCGGCGGAGTATCCTACCCGCCGCCACATCGGCGGCTTCCTTCCTGCGGGACTCTCGGCTCAGGATGGCGTAGAACGCTCCGATCTCTCCTCCATTCTGCCGCAGCCACACACCGACTTCCAAAAGCCCTCCCAACATTCTAGTTCTATGGGACAGCTCCACCGCCCGCTCGCGGAATAGAAACAGCACGGCGATTCAGAGGAGTGTGATTACCCGAGTCCCAGGAAGCGTGTGCTTTGCTAACGATGACAAACGACCCGCTCTAAGACGCCATATTTATGCTAATCTACCGCACCACCCACGCGCTCCAGCCGAGGAACGAGTCTGCCCGACCACGACAAGCCACTTCATACCCGGCTCTACGCAGCCTACCCACGGTTCGTGGGTATGCGTATTTGTTTGGCGGGTCCGATGCAGTGTCAAAAAATTTCCTCCGGGCGATCGTCGACTGACTTCCGGCAGATGGGAGGCCATTCTTGACTTTTTTGTTGTTGGTCGTGGAGGAAGCTTTGGTTTGGTGAAAGCTTATGGAAATACAGGAGGTTTCTCGTAGAAGAAGCTTTGCGAATGATGGAGAATATGCGAATGCGATATGAAAATTTCAATTTTTAACTTTTCTTGTTTAATTCTATTACTGATAAAAAATACGGTTGAATCGACTAAAGATTCGGGCAGGGATGTTCAAATAAATATTTTGTTGGTGCAGCTAAAAGATTGGTTAAGTTCAACAATTTTGCTTCCTTATGGGGAAAGCAAGTTGCTCTTCTCTCGGTGCAATTTTTACGAAGATTGAGTGTGGTTAATATTTTTTAAAAAAGGGTGTGGTAGTTGTAACTTTGGTAAATTTGTAACTTGGGTAAATTTCGCTCTAAAACTGCTTACAAATATAATACCGTATAATGTAATGATCAAAGTCCTTTGATATTGAATTTTGTCGAAATCCATTTAAGCGATTTTATGGAATCTTGATTTTTTTAATTACAAAAAAATGGTAAAATTCCCATCAAACATGAATGTATCGAGCTTAAAATTGATATGTGAATCGAGTGGCACTGTACAATGGTTTCTGTTAAATTTGGCATAATTTTTTGGATGATTTCACAAAAATATTTTTGAGACATTGACTTTTTTTTTTTTTGCTAACTAACCATTCATTCGAATATCTCTGTCCTAATCTTTGGTTGCTTCAACCGCATTTTTTGATCAGTATTGTACCCCAATTTATTCGATAACAACCGAGTCGGAAGGATCGGTCGAAAGAACCGCGCAAATAAAAATAAGATAGGGGAGAGCGGGGCAGAATGGGGCAACGGGGCAAAACGGGGTTTTTGGGCAAAGCTAAATTTTCCAATCATTTTTCGATCGGTCAAGGTGGCAAAACTGGGCAGAGAAGCCCGATTTATCCGATAGGGCGAATTCGGGCATCCAAAAATTATTGGAAAATGACGTTTTGCCCAAAACCCCGTTTTGCCCCGTTGCCCCATTTTGCCCCGCTCTAC
>JAPYZC010006680.1:0-10904 GCA_030522665.1 Ichneumoninae sp. A BG-2022a | reverse complement strand
TATAGGGGAGAGCGGGGCAAAATGGGGCAACGGGGCAAAACGGGGTTTTTGGGCAAAACGTCATTTTCCAATAATTTTTGGATGCCCGAATTCGCCCTAATGGATACATCAGGATTTTCTGCCCAGTTTTGCCACCATGTCCGATCCAAAAATTATTGGAAAATTTAGTTTTGCCCAAAAACCCCGTTTTGCCCCGTTGCTCCATTTTGCCCCGCTGTCCCCTAAATACAAACTGCTAATATAAAAAAAGTAAGGAAAACTACAAGCGACCCGTCGCAACCGGACATCGTTTCATTCCCCTCGCCCTCAAACGATCCGTTGAAGAAAAAGGGTAGTTTAAGTTGAGTGACAATCTTGGAAGATTTCGTTGTACGATAAAGAAAAAAAGAAAAAAAAGAGGAAACAGGATAGTCGTCGTGTTTGTACGAGTCGGTAGTGCTACAGTAAAGTCAAGTATAGAGAAGTGAAAGAACGTTTGGGGAGAGGCGGGGGGGGGGGAGGGGACGCACAGGGAAAAGAGAGAAAACTACTATAGGGTAAAAGTGTGGAATATCGCCCGGTCCATATATCATTGATTTACGTGTTAATCGAGGTTCGCTATATTCACCACTTTTACCCTAAATATAAAGTACTAATATTAAAACAAGTAAGGAAAACTACAAGCGACCCGTCGCGACCGGACATCGTTTCATTCCCCTCGCCCTCAAACGATCCGTTGAAGAAAAAGGGTAGTTTAAGTTGAGTGACAATCTTAGAAGATTTCGTTGTACGATAAAGAAAAAAAGAAAAAAAAAGAGGAAACAGGATAGTCGTCGTGTTTGTACGAGTCGGTAGTGCTACAGTAAAGTCAAGTATAGAGAAGTGAAAGAACGTTTGGGGAGGGGGGGGGGAGGGGACGCACAGGGAAAAGAGAGAAAACGCGTTGTGGTGGCGGGTCTGTAAAGGTAACGGGCGTGCATACCATACTTAAACGTTAGGAAGGGGGTTGACTCTCTCGAGGGACATTGCTCCCTGCCCTGGCATCGCGGCCCTGCTGCTAGCTCGATCGCCGTTGCTGCTGCGAGCCGTGCCGTCGAGAGGCGAAGCGGCTCTCTCTCCGAGGCTCTCGGAGCGAAGCGGTGAGCGCGCGGGGTTGCCTCCTCGTCGGGCTAAGTAAGTATATGTAAGTCCGCCGTGTCCCTCTCCTCGTTCCTCTCTCCGTGCGGATGTGCGCGTTACGGAGGAGTCCGAGGAGGAAAGGACTCGTCGGGCGCACGTATATCCAGCGTGTGTGGTTATCGTCCTGGCGCTGCGCGCTCCGCCGTGCACGTAGCTTCTCGTCCTTCCGGCCGGGTACGAGAGGCCCGGAGAGAAAAGGAAGCCGCGGCCGAGCGAGACAGCCAGCGGGGAGGGAGCTTGTGAAACAGAACCGGGGAGTTCTCCCCTACTCGAAAGAAATTCCATAAAAATTATAAATAGAAATCTTTTGAGGGCTTTGGCGACTCGCGCTCCGGATCAACTCGGCGTTGACTTCGTTCTTTCGCGCGGTCCTCGACACCCCATGTAATTTTTAGAGATTCGAATTATTTTTTTGTTTTAAAAACATGGATTATCTGAAGGCGGTTTGATGAAGGGTTAATGTGTGAAATTAGCAGCTACTGCTGATTTTCAGCGAACGACGAAAATTCCTCTCGAAATTAGAACGCTGCGTGTCGCGGTGGGGTCGGAGTTTTAGAGGGGGATGAGAGTTAGGGGAAGCTGTCCAACAGGTGGTTCCTGGATCACATTTTGCATGGTGCAGCCTACTGTCTGCTGATTGCATTAAACTAAGCACGCGAGTTTAGAGCCCGTAAAAAATATGCATATATACGAAACTACCCCGGGGATTTTTTTTTATCTCCACGCTGCGGCTTCGGCGTTGCGGCGAAGTAAATTTATCATCGAGCCTATACACCCAGCGTTCCGTTTCACGGGGCTCGAAGTATTTCCATTCTCCGTTCGCCCTCTCTCGGAACCCTCCGACAGTTGACCACGGGCATCTCTCGGCGTGTTCCTCGACGAGGCCTTCTCCTCGTCCAAATACCTTTCTAATCCTCCGGTATCTCTTTTCTCGACGCTCCTCTTTTTTCCCAATCCTCGCCGTCTCTCTCTCGTCAGCGACCCCTCCGCCTCCGTCCCGCTCGCACTTCCTCCACGCTCGCCTTAAGCCCGTTCCCCGTTCTCCCCGTCGAAGTCGGGCTAGCACCCTCTCCAAACGTCGGGAGACGGCAGAAGCTAGGAGAGAAACTCGGGGCGTCCCGACGCCCAGGCGTATCCACCCACGGATGCGAAGCTTCCCTCCGCTTCCCCACCCGCTCCTCTTCCTTCCCCCTCCCCCCCCCCCGCCCCGACTCTTCCCGCCTCACGTGTCTCTCCGCTTCTTCGTCCTCTTCTGGTTCTACCCGTTCCCGTCGTGCTTGCGTGGAGCACGGCTATTCACATCCCTCCACGATACCACCGCGACCGGAGGAGGCTGAGGCCGGAGAGGAGAGAGACGATACATAGAGGAGAAAGCCTGAAAGGCTAACCCTAACTCAACCCGGCCGGTCTCCGTGTAAGGGCGGACGTCGTCGACGATTCCACGCCATGGGGAGGCACTTCCTCTCTCGCTCCGTCTCTCGTGTAGATATATTGTACATGAAATCTGTTAGTTTTCTCTGACAGACTCATACACGCTTGTGTATGTGTGTGTGCACACTTGATTTTATGCCGACGAATCTAAAGAGAGGAAAGTCGGGTGTATACGTATAGACGTGGAAGCGTAGATAGTTGGTTAACACGTATGAGTGCGTGTATATATAGATATGTGTAGAGAGAGAGATGCACGTACCATCCCCACTACGGGGACATCCCTCCTCGAGGGGTCGTTGATCCCCCAAGGACAACGACCTTGCTCGAGCGTCTGCGACGGCGGCGGCGGCAGCGTCGGCGGCAGCCAGCAGCAGCCAACCGTTCGAACGGTGTTCTGGGTTCCCGGATTCCTCGATTACCAATTGCCCTCTCTTTTCCGCCTTGGGATATCGCTCTCGCTCTTGGGCTGGAAACCTTCTTCCTTCTTTTCTCGAACTCCGCTATCTCTTTATCTTTATCCGCTTTTTATTTCTCGAGTTGCGACTATTTGTTTTCTATTTCTTCCAATTTTTTTTTTTCATTTTTTTTTTTTTTGGTTGTTTTTTTTTTTTTTTTTTTTTTTTTTTGGTAGCGGAGTTTTATCCCTGCGGTGAAGTAACCGACGAGGACTGGACTGCCTTTAGGGTAAGCTGTACAGTTGCCGGATAACTCGTGATCGGTTAATCTGGATGTCACGCCGAATGAGGGAACAGCCCGCGGTTTGGGGAGACACGAAGGGATGCCAAAACACTAGTATCTTTTTTTATATATATGTGAAAAGACACGAATGTTACTCTCAAGCAGATTTTTTTTGTGTCGTATCAAGAATCGATGTCAGAACGATAATCACTTTGAGGCGTTCGAAGAGACACGAAGGGATGTCAAAAAAACTAGTAATTTTTTATATCTGTTTATATCTGAAAAGACACAAATCTTATTCTCAAACAGATTTTTTTTTGAGTTGTATCGAGTATCGATATCAGAACGATAATAATTTTGAGGAAATTTTTTCAATCGGTCTTTTCCTTCGCCGGGCAGCGTAGCGTATTTGCTACATTGACAAAAAAGTAATTTTCTTGTTAATGTCATCTTCAAATGAATTGAAAAAAAATGTGGAAAAATGTTATGAATTTTTTAATCAAAATTTGATTTTTTTAAAATTTGGGTGTACAAATTAAAAAGGAAAGGATCGAACGCTCGAGAGAAATCTTTGTTTTTTTACAGAAAAGGGTATTAGTATTGGCTGTTAAATCGTTAAAACGCAGCTTGGATGAAAAATGAGCCTCGACAGATACGAATTTCAAGAGGCTTTACCCTGTTGCATTATTTATCCGTAAGTTTGTTTGTATCGTAAATTTTACCGTAACGTTTGCTTTTAGAGTCTCAAGGGTCATGTACCCCCTTGAAAGGCCAATAACTGTCCATCTTTTTTTCCCTACCCGACACCACTCGGCCGCAATAAGGCCTTCTCTATTCTCCCTATCCTTTACCCTCCGATCGACAGACACTTGTAGTATTATTCCTCGCGTTTCTATAGCCACAACTATCCACCGGCGATTCTTCATGCTTCATCGACTGCGGGGACAACGGCGCTTAACCTGGCCGTCCTTTTTTTTCCTCCTCGCTGTACAGTTTCGATCCGAGTACAGCACGATGTTTTTTTCCCATACCCGAGACTTTCCCACTCGTCCACAGCAATAAATACATCACAGGATTTATTTGTTCGACAAGAAAAGAAAAAAAACATTCAAATAAATGAATAATTTATTTTTATTGTAAAATAATAATTAATCGCTCCGACGACTTTCCGCTTATTTTTAATAGGATGTTTTTCAAAGCATATTATTCCCCCCCCCCCCCACGCAACCCGCCGCGCGATGTTTATCAGCACACGTGGCCCGAAATCCCCTCGATAGCGATCGACCCAACGAAATCTGTAGTCCCCTCCGAATAGCGAATATGCTAATCAAGGAGTGTATAAAAAAAATAATTTGACCGGAAAAGTTCGAGGAATTTCGTGACCTCAGAAAATTTTTATTCGTGTATATATATGTATATATATCGCTGCTTGTTTTCCGAATGAGTGTCTTTTATATCGACACTCGAAATCGCGCGCCAGAAGAGAAAAAAAAAAATAAAGTATGAAAAATTCATGCAAGCTGCCTGTGTCGCTGGTTGTGCTCTGGCATCGATATGCGAGACTCGACCCCGACCCACATGCCCGGAGACCCCTCTTGCTCCCTCCGACGAGCGCACATCGACGTCGTTCGCCACGTCGGTCCGTCTCGCTCGCCTTTACTCCTTTGCCTCCCTCCCTCCTCTCGCCCTTCCCCTCGTCCAGAACCGTTTATACGCCGAACCCGCGCCCGAGCTAGCGAACGCGCTTCACAGCGACACCCCTCTTCGCCCCACCGGCTCGTGTTCCTCTCGTCGCTATAATACACACTGTTTCGTATGCGTCTATGTGTTCTATGTTCCACGTCCTCTGCTTCCTCTCCTTCCTTACCGACTCTCTCGGGCTCGGCCTCTCTCGTTCCTCGCCGCTGCTACTTTATACTATTACATGTGTATGTATATGTATATGTATATGCGAGGCAACGGAGTAACCGCCGATCGGGTAAACCCTCGCTCGGTTTCTTACTCCCTCTCTCTCCCTCGTCAATGACGACGAGGAAAAACTGAGAAACAACGTTTACTCAATAATGCACGGTAGCACGGACCGAGGACTAAAGTTCTTTATCGAGAACGTTCGTTAATCGTTACTTGCAATGGATTTACGTGACGTTATAAGAATCTTTGTTCTACCAGTAAACTCCATTAGAGACCACGTCGCACAGAAATTGTTATTGAAGGAAAATTGTTAGCGATTACTGCATTCTTTTAGCGATAGTACACGGTATGAAAATTTGGCAAACACTTCTTCTTCTTCTCCTTCTTGTTCACTATGTTTAAAAAAAATTAATCGTTCTATCCTTTTTTTTACGAACGGTATTTTTACCAAACAAACAAAGAATTGCAAAATTGACAAAAATAAATAAATTGTGAGCGTTTCTAGAAAAGGAATGTTCATCAGATGTGCGAACATTTTTTGCCGTGTACTCTGTACGGAAATCAAATTATAGTTTGTCCTGCAGGTATCGATGAATGAATCAAAGGGTTAAAAATCGTTATACTTACTATTACGTGTTAGTATACATAATAGTTTCTATTCCTTGATCCCACTGGTAATACTAATCACAATTAATGTTATATTCGTCTTGTTGACATTTTAGTCGAATTAATTTTTTTTATCTGAATGTATTTTTCAAAAACAAATGAAAAATGTCAAAAGTACCAAAAAATAATAAATTGCGGACATTTCTAGACAAGGAATGTTCGTCAAACGGACAAACCTTATCTGCCATGTACTCTGTACGGAAATCAAATTATAGCCCCATAGGTATTAATGGGTGAGTGAACGGGTTAAAAATCGCGTATTTACTATTACCTATATATTATTGTATTCCTTGACATCGCTGACAATACTGATTGTAATTTCTGTCACATCCGCCCTGTGGAGATTTCAGTAAACGTTTTATTTTTCAAATTCTCGTATTCTTCTTCTGAAAAGGTAGAATGCAGTTAACAGTACAGGAGTGCCGGCGACCTGTAGCGAGCATACATACCGTGCGCACGTGAATAGTTTCACGGGTTCGGTCGACACACGCGGGGCGCGCGAGTTACTCGCTAGCTCAAAGCTGCGTCCCCGTATGTGTGTGTTTATCATTGTGGGTACTCGTAAAACGCGCGTATCGCACGTTCGAGCACTCCATGTACGCGCTAAGCTACTCAGTCGTTGCTGTTAATATCGCCGCTGGTTGCCGTTGCCGGTGCGCTAGCTGACTCTCCGTGGCACGATGACGTAACGTTCGAAGGGAAGGAACACTACGACGGCGACGACGACGACGACTTCGTCGTTGACCTACTAAAGCCGCCTTTTTCTTACGTGCTCGACGCCGACGCCGCCTCGCGCACGATAGCCCCGCCGCTGCTGCTTTAACTCTCAACCCTGCGCTAAGAAACCGACTTGTGCGCGCACACACACACACACACACACATGCTCTTCTTTAACATCCATCCACTGGGTGTAAAATTTTCTCTATCTATCGTCGTTCCTTAGCCTATTTGTTCAACGTCCCCGCAAGTAGAACTACCGTCAGTTACACATGGGTAAAAAAAAAATCAAAACGAAAAAATGCCTACAAAATTCTCCCAAAATGGGTAAATAAAGATCGTTATAAAAAAAATCACATTTTTCATCCTCGGGTCTTTCTATCTGTAATTGCGTAAGTAAATAAATTTACCTTCGCTATTGATTCGATATGTAAAGATATAAATCAACAATAAAATAATAATAGGGAACATAAGAAAGAAAAAAAATCAGGACAGCCCTTTAACAGGTGCCCGACGATTTAATCCCGGCGGCAGGAACCACCTGTACAGTCGAAGGGGGGTCGGGGGGAATAAAAAAAATCCTAATCCATGAAAAATCTGTGTGAACGAATTGCTCCGCAGCGTCAGGTTGTGAAGGGTGAACCCCTCCGGTTGGTAACAGGTAGTTCACGCGGCCGACAAAAAAAAGGGAACAAAAAAAAAGAAAACATAGAGAGGGATCAAGCATAGATCCTGCATTGCATCCTGTGCACCCCTGGCTCGTATCCTACACTCGGGCATTACACGCCTTACACGTACACAACTCCGCGGCGCTATAGCGACTCCCGACTATATATAGCAACGTCGTCACGCGGTGGTGACTTCTGACGCGTGAATACGCCCTTTGTTCGTGACGCTGCGAGGGTTCGTTCCTCTCTCCTCTCTCTTCGAGTGCGCAGGCCTCGCCGGCTCTTTCCTTCTCGTTCCTTTTTACCTCCGGCTCGTTATCTCTTTGTCTTTCTCCCCTCGCTCTCTCGTCCTTACCCTTCGCTATTACGCTATACTATAGCTATGTTTACCGCACTGTGCGGTATATATGTATATATACAATATATATGTATACATACCGACTATAATATAAAACCTGACTCTTCGGTCGGCTCCCCCGCTCGAGCAGCCCCAAGCCGGACAATGGGTAGAGGCGTGCAGCAGGTAGTTCGAGCTATGGAAAGGTAAAAAAAAGGTAGGTAGGTAGTTTCGAGCGGCAGGTAGAACTTGTTTCGATTTCGATACGATTCCAAAGGGCACGACAGCGAGAGAGGGCCGAGCCTTGATGGGTATGATGAGAAAGGCCGCAACTCCATTTACCCTCCTCGACCCTTTCCAGCTCACACTTACACTAGGAGCGTGTGTATCTCGAGGCTGCATCGTCCGAGTTCCCTTTCGCCGGTGCGGAATCGAGGGCGGCCGTACCCTTAATTTTTTTAGCGGTGCGAACTTTTGCGGGAGTTTTATTGCCGGCTCGGGAGAGTGGAGGGAGAAGCGACGAGGAGTCTTGGAACTGTGAATACGTGTCGTGAGGTCTCGGGGATGCGCTCTCCAGGGAGGTGTAATTCTTATGGGAATGTACGGCAGGTCCTACTGAGGGATCGCGTGTGTGTGCGTGTGGCGGGGCAGGTTCGTGAGGGTTTTCACGTGCAGTCGCGGGGTCGCGCTTGGACGCCTCGCCCAACGACTTCAGGGGCGTCACGAAGCCAGGGGTTGCAACAGGTTGTTGGTGATGCTGCTGCTGCTGCTGGTTATTCTGCTTCCGCTGGGGTACCTACGGTTACGGCTCAAGACTGCTGATGCGGGGAATTTGTATTTATATAGATACACGTTAAGATTACGTGACTTGACGACAAAATGTTTTTTGTAGACAATATGAGTTAGAACTTTATAGTTTATATATATATTTTTAGTTTCTCGTCGTACGCCAAATATTTAAGGTGGAGAAGTATTGTTTATAATTTTTTTTATTGTAGCAAATAAAATGGAGTTGCTGAGTCTTCGACGCGCTCGCGATGATATGCTTCTATCATTGTCGATAGAGGTGTGTCGACACACCTCACGCGGCGGGTAGAAACTACCCACCGTGAAATAAACTATATTCGAGATATATTTAATTCGGAATTTTTGTACGATTGATATATCAAGCAAATCAATTTCAAAATGCTACCGATATATAAAGTTTTTTTTGCAACATATATTATTCAGATATCGCAGATATATTATGTGATACGTGTTTTCCATATCGGTATCAATGAAATTCGATTTGAGACAAGAATATAAGTTGTCTTCAATTGGTAGCCGAGTAACTGTAAATTGTAAAACTGCAATTGCAACTGTACACAGTAAAACTGCAAATGCAACTGTAAACTATAAATCTGCAATTGCAACTATAATCTGTAAAACTGAACCTGCAACTGCAATTGCAATTGTCAACCGTAAAACGCGATTGAAATAAAGATCTCTCTCCTTTAAGCGAAACGAAATAGAAATGGATCGAAAAAAACTCGAAATTCATGTCTAATCAATTAGTTTATAGAGCATGAATTATTCAACGCAATTAGTCCGTGCGTCAAATAGTCAGGCGGCACGGCTGGCTTTGCTGGGTGGCTATTGACTCACGATTGCCGGGAGGGACGATTGCCCTTTCCAGCCCTACGTGCCTCTCGAGCTTTCTCTCGCTCGAGGTCCCCTGTGCACCACGGAACCCTTTGATCTACTGATTCGCCCCTTTGGCCCTGCAATATCGAGGGCTGATCCGACGATGCCCCGGGAATTCCACTTCGATTATATCTGCAGATCAGAGAGTACAAGTCGCAGAATCCGGACGAAGGTCAGCAAATTTTGCTGCAGGTAGTTTCGATTTAATAGCGCGATCGATTCGTCAACTAGTCACAACCTTGCTCTGTAACTTTCCCCTTTCAATCAATTGTTATCCGTCGAACTCGACATTTTATCACAACATCGACCAAAAATACTTTTGCTCGATGCTTCCTTGAAAAGCTCTTGAACTATTCTGGAAGAGAGGCCCAATTTTTTTTTTAGATCTTTATAATAAACATTTTTCGTTCGTTGAACAAAATCGGTTATTTAATTTTCAAACGTTTCAATTAGGAAGGAGTATATTTCGCCCTATAGAGCGAAATATTTAAAAAAATGATTTTAGGAATATTGTGAATTTTTCTGAAACATCGAAAAAATCATGAAAATTCTTTAATAATATTTCGTGGTATCCTAAAACGATCGTTATTGTGTTCTTGAAAATCCTGAGCAAGTTCTTCGAATTCTTTAAAACTCGTTGAATATTATTACTAGACACCATGTTCATGTATGCTGTAACATATCGCGATCGTTTTAGCATGGACACTTAAGTTGTTATCCAGGTCTGTCCCGTTTCTAGGTTACTCCCTAATGGATAATAAAAACGATGAACGCAATGATAAATAAACGGGATCGTCGCCCATTCGAAAGTGCCTTATCACACCCCTATATTGCATGAGTTTCACCCTTATGCTGGTGGTTACGTATTGTACACTAAACGGCATAATATATGAGGGCCAGATCGATGAACGAATGACTCGTCGTTGTCGTTTCCCCCCGGCATTGTCTCTCAATTGAACCTTTCGTCGCTCGTTCAACTCGCTCGTGTTCCCCGCGAGTTATATACCCACACGGGGCGACTGACGGAGCAGCCGAGCACGGCTTTATTCGATAATTACCCAAACTCCACGCAGGCAATAAATCCTCTATTTTTTCGCTTAGTCATCGATGATTTGCTCGACCAATGCTGCAACAAAGATAATCCAGTCTATGGGGGATTCAAACCGGAAGTGACGAGTTTGCAACACTTTAAAAAAAGAAAATTGAACCATAAATCTCAAAAGACTTTGGATCGTGCTGACTTTGTTTCAGTGAGGAGTTTGAAAGTAGACTCAGAGGACAATGTGGTCGACTGTCAGAGGTTACTGTAAAAATGGTTCGAAGGATTTTCACCGTCATCCCTTGGAACATTACTAACAAGTTAATTGGTATTAAAAAAAAATCTAGTAGTCACGATTCAATCTAATTTTCATCCCCGGACGGAAAATTTTCTTCCCCAGAAATTGGAAGGACTCGTTGTAGCAAGGAGTTTGAGAGTAGATTCAGAGGACAAGATCATCAACGGAGAAATTCGCGATTTAAAAAAATTGCCAGCAGTTACGATTAAATCTAACTTTCATCCCCGGACGGAAAAATGTTTCCTCCAGAGATTGGACAGGCTCGTCGTAGCGAGGAGTTTGAGAGTAGACTCAGAGGACAACGCGCTCGACACCCTT
>JAPYZC010006679.1:0-22990 GCA_030522665.1 Ichneumoninae sp. A BG-2022a | reverse complement strand
GCTGCGCATGATCGGACGCATCGGATATGAAGTGAGCAACATTATAGACATCACCTTATGGCCATGCAATCACCTCGTAGCTGAGTTTTCAAAAATACCTATTCGCCGAAAGCAAATGTTATTCGCGAGTGCAGAAGTGATTTTTCGGCTGTGCTGGTCGCGTCAGCTAGGCAACACAATACAAAATATTAGTGCAAACAAACTCAAGGAGTTGAAAGGTACATTTTTACGGAACTTTTTGATCGCTGAGACGATCCGTTTCAGATTGTTATTAACCGATGCCACAGTAATTTTGCTAGTAATCATGTGTGGGGTCGATTGTACCAGCAATAATTCATTTCTTCCAATACCAATACCAATACCAAAATATTTTATTTGTTTTATTCTTACATTCAAAGCAATCAGCGATAATTTATACACTTACAATTTATAACCAACCAATTGTAAACTATAAAATTTACAGTAGGGCTGTATAGTTAGGCCGGCTAAAATGGCTTAGCCGGCTAGAACGGCTTAGCCGGCAAATTATTTTTTTTTTATTTCAAATTTAAATAAAAATTTTTCTGTGATAATGCACCCCCGTTCTAGTTGTTAATACCGATCAGCGAAGGATTTCGTTGATGCAGGAGGATGTTACAAACGACCCCACTACGCGTTACAATTGACCCCACCGCGGCCCAAATTCTTACCCAATTTCGTCTGTGTTTAATGGGGCAGTGTTCGCAATTCCGTACATATTAATGTTTGAATTTTTTTTTTACTAAATACCTAAGAGTAGGTCAATGGTACTCCATTGGATCCCGAAGCGTTAGACTCTCGGGTTTGTTGAAAAAAATTTAAAGGATTTTTGTTACTTTTATCCCCGGTCTCCCCTAACGTATCCGGCGCGGTAGGTATATAAGTCGTAAGCGGGCTGAAGCAGTGACGCTGACGCGGGTTCGGCGCAGTTCTGCCGTGAAATCGCTGGCGTCGGTGGAGGAAAGACGGTCAGGTTCAAAGTGGTACTGGGTACAAGTGCAGTTGAGCGAGATTGTCTCGCAGGAGCGCAAGCTAGAAATTCCTTCGGCTCTGTGAGAGCGCACAGGCACAGTTAAACATATATACTTATACGCTCCGCAGAATGAACTCCGAAAACACCGGTGAAAACAGGAGTCCCGTTGTTGGGGGTAAAATAGCATGATATCCATAGCTATAGAATCCAGCGTTGAGCGCCCACATCGGCGCTGCTGTTGCCCGCTTATGCTCACGGACAGAGGGTAATAAGGGTGTCGAGGCCTTCTTTCTTGCACCCGGAAATTCCCTCGTTTTCCATCTTACCTCCCGTCTCCCCGGTTACGTGGCCTGTTGAAGCTCGGGGAGCTCCGGTTGGATGGGAGAAGCTGGCGTCGTCATGCGACGATGTGGACTAGGTGGATGGTTCGGTATATACTGTGTGCAAGCGCGATGGTGGTGCGACGTCGACGCCACCTTCGCTTCCCAACCCCTAAAACCAACGTGGAGCGAATGGACGAAGAGGCAAGAATCCAAGAGCCGGCTGACGGGTGGCGGACACATTTTTAATTAAGACAGTTTCGAGGAGTAATTAATTTTATGACGGCGCTAGCTAACGACCGACAGTGCGCGCACCCGCTACCAAACTACCTCCTGCTCGCCTGCTTTCCCAGACCTACCAATCCACCGCCTCACCCGGGGCGTCGAGCCCGTTCCACCGCCCAGGAACTTATGAAGCTACCGATTTTTGGATAGTAAGCAAACCTTACACTTTCATATCAACGTTTTGTATATCCATTTTGGATACATTATAAATATTCGATGCCGGGAATATTAATAAGCGACTTTATGCGAATAAGTGTGAAATTCTCGGCGAGGAATTAGCGAACCATGTTTGTGAAACGCTACACCAGTCATAGATTGTATGAAAGTATATGTGTATACATAGGGTACAGCGGGGCAAAATGGGGCAACGGGGCAATACGGAGTTTTTGGGCAAAACTAAATTTTCTAAACATTTTTGGATCGGACAAGGTGGCAAAACTGAGCAGAAAAGCCCGATGTATCCGATAGGGCGAATTCGGGCATCCAAAAATTATTGGACAATTAAGTTTTGCCCAAAACCCCGTTTTGCCCCGTTGCCCCGTTTTGCCCCGCTCTACGCTACAGTCTACACTGTAAAAAACCGGTGTTAAATTCAACACCGCATTAACACCTCCATGTGTTGCATAACGTACATTCTAACACTGCTGAGGTGTACACTAACACTGAACATTACTCCGAAATTAGAAAAAAGGGTTTAAATTGAAGTTAGATATAAAAGGTTTAACATAACGAATCGTAACTAATAACACGCTACCGACGAAGCTATTGTTTACTTGTAAATTTCTCTCATTAAAATTCTGTATAAGCTACTTCGGATATTATTGGTAAGACTACTGATTACTGTCATTCAGATGATGATATTACATGACATGATTATGAATTTGTATATTCTTTTATTGTACTTTTGAAAAAAAAACCATCATAATTTTTTTCTTTTAAAATCAACAATTGAAAATTATCAGCTCTTTAAATTACTCGTTTTTCCGTAAGTACGTTTGACTTGAAATTTTATATATGGGCGATTTTGAGGTGACCGAGTTCGAAAATGAGTTACAAATTTAAAAACTCTAAAATCCAAAACGGGTAAAGATGGATGCCACTCTACTGAAGACACCGTTTAAGAATTAAAGACACCGTTTAGGAATTGAAGACACCACTTAGTGCGTGTTTGACAGCGTTAAAGGCATATTTGAAGCTTAAAGTGTGGTTCAATGCAACACTTTTTAGAGAACCATAATTTGTCATAGAATCGTATTGTGATGTCTAAGAAAATAACGACATTAAGTGGCATCGTGGTTCATCACTTAATCTGGTCTTAGGATTTATTAGAGTACACCGCGTTACCGGTTTACCATATGACCGGTGTACTTTTAATTGCAAGATATTGTTCATTTTAACATCAGTTTTTCACACCGTTCACACTATCGTAGTTTACCGTCCACTTCCCTTACGGATGCCGCAGTCGTACCGCTGTAACAGAAGAACGTTTTCTCGCCATAGTATCGGTACCGCGGCAAATGGGGTAGAAGAGAGGAGCAGCAGTTATCCAAAGTTTATCCGTCGTTAAATAGAACGGCCCGTTAAGCGTTGGGCGTTTGTTGTGCGAGCCAGCTCACATTATCCAATAAACGACACTAAACATGACATTGAATTTACGACAGACGCGTGCATGCGCTCCCGCTCCGTTTTCTTCGCACCGCCTGTTGGGCATAGTTTAGTAGGCTCGCAAGTCTGACGTTCAGAGAGTTGCGTATATCAATTAATGAATAAGAAATGCAAAAAAGCATGACTCTCGTTTCATGGCGTTATCGTCAACTATCACACCCAGAAAAAAAATTTATCTGACGTCTTATTTCATTTAAGTAACTATTTACTTAATTTAAATAAATATTTATTTAAATCAAATAAATATTTTACTTAATCTTAATAAACGGTGGCCGTCAAATAAGTTTTTTTTTCTGGGTGCACATCAGGAACATTGAAGAGGGAACAAATGCGACTCAAAACAAAAGCTTTCGCAAAATACATTTTTTTTTTCTATGGACTTTTCTATGTCCAACAGCTCTCACAAAGAAGCAAATGTCACTGGTTCGTACGAGGTATTGAATAATATATCGACTGCTAGAAAAGAGAGGGGCGTATCCCCCACGCGGAGGAGCATACGCGTTGCGCTCTTTTGTTCCTTAGCAGTCGATACGAGTATCGTATACCGCACAAATGCGCACATATCGAAAGCAGTAAAAGAAAACTGTCGATGCTCTCCCCGTCAAAGAGGCACTCTTCTCGGGCCTGAACCAACACATAGGGAGGACGACGTCGTTCGCCGGTGCCCATGGTGAGCCGCTTGTTGACCCTCCAAGAAGATTATCGATATCGTGGAATATCCCCGGCGCGGACGGAGCAGGCGCGGCGAACTTTTGCTCTTCCGTCGCTGCAACACCGAAGAGACGGGAGTCGGCTCCGGAGATCCTGGACATTCGAGCGCGCTTCGTGCACGGAGCACTGGGAGCGTCCGCGTAGGAAAACACGCTGCCGTACCAGCGGAGAAAGCGGGACGGAAAGTGGACAGCCATATAGTCGAAGCGCAAGCGGTTGTATGTGTATCTATCTAATATTATAGCCCGGTCCATGTTGGCGACGCTGCACATACCCCTCGGAGGTCCCGCTGGATAATATTTAGTATTCCCGTGGCGGTCGCTGTCGCGGCTTATAATATTTCGCGTCATATTAATATTCCATGGGGATATTCCGTACTGGGTGGAACTGGGGAAACGTGGACCTCGCGTTGCGGACTTCCCTCCGACGCTCCTCTGTTTTCCTCTTCCTTCTGACCGAGGCGGACTGGCATGCTTTGCGCCACTGCTCCGTAACCTCTCTATCTACCTTGGTACACTGCTGGTTCCGCGTAGCTCTATTTATGCATGTACTATAATACAAATCCCCTTCCTCTTCATCCGCGTCCACTGCCCCCCCCCCCCCGGTCTAATGCTCTGTTCACCAGGGTTGGTTGCTGAGAACAAACCATCAGCCAGAAGTCTATCTCGCTCATCTCTGCCGGGTTCTCATCGTACCGGAGCGTAAATTCGACCGACACTGATGAGGCTGTGCTATCCTCTTGCTCTGGGACGGTATGCGGAATGAGAGGTGCACGCACACTGAAATTGACTGAATGACTGGAGTTTCCACCACGAGGCCTTTGCAAGACATTCCACCACGTCGGGCAGCTCCGAGTGCAAGTAGGGGCAGTGCGATAAGGTGTGGATGATACTCGCACTTATCCTCGTGTCCCTCTGGTTGCCGAAGACGACCTGGGGAACAGGGCGATAGCATCGGCGGAAGTAAGCCGTCCCGAAAGGAGCAGATATGCCTCGGGATATATTATGCAGGACCGGAGCATTCGAGGCAGCGGCCAGAGGACCTCGCGATTACTGGGGTGGCGGAGTGACGGTGAATTATCTGTCCTTCGGAAGACTGTTTCCCAAGATTCGGTTCATAGCGGATGGATAAGACGGAACGGAATAGAGCCTCGGGAAAATAGGGTTAAGTCCACCAGAATTCTGAATCCTCTCGCGATTCCTGAATCTCTGCCGGCTGCATTCACGCGCGGCGAAACACCACTCGGTCTCGTCTGGGATCGGAAAACAGTAGTGAATACTGGAACGAGTCTGGCGAAAATCGGGGTAAGTGAGTGCAAGAAGATTGCGTGAAAAATTCACTGACGGAAGCCGTCTGTACTTGGCTATCCTTATAGTATATGTAGGACGTCAGAGAACCAACCTCTGCGGGACAGTAAAGTGTCAGGGTGAATCGAGCTTTCTTGTATCGGTCTTCGAAAAACCTCGAGCTGCGCTACTTCTCTCTGCATTGACCTATTTTACTGTGTACTTCACACTCACTGCATAATATAGATGGTGAGCGCGTCGATGCCTCGACGATACAAGGATGCAATCGAAGGATACGGTCGACCTGTTTTATGAAATCGTGTCAATTTGTACTTCAAGTTTACGCACTGTAACACCTGTCGTATCGCAGGTGTGGTTTTGGAGCTGGTTTGACGTTGGACAAACTATAGGGTAAAAGTGGGGAATATGGCCCGGTCCATATATCATTGATTTACGTGTGAATCGAGGTGGGACATATTCACCACTTTTACCCTAACCAGCTGAGTTAGAAAGTCAATCCGAGTCTGGTAGCCAATGTATTTCCGACGACCAGTTGACGTCGGGATGATAACATCGTCCTAACTTTATCAAACGACGTTGGCCCAATGTTGGCGGCCGTTGTCCA
The DNA here is from genome assembly GCA_030522665.1 of Ichneumoninae sp. A BG-2022a. Lineage (NCBI taxonomy): Eukaryota > Metazoa > Arthropoda > Insecta > Hymenoptera > Ichneumonidae > Ichneumoninae sp. A BG-2022a. The sequence continues at coordinate 17,107 of JAPYZC010006679.1, read as the reverse complement.
GCCAACATTAAATGAGAAATGTTAATAAGCAATAAAAATGATTTTATCGACCTGCGCGACTCCAAAATGCTTAGTTATCATTCTAACACATTGGAATCGTCAGAATACCCACTCTGTTCGTCAGAAACGAGTGCATATTCGAACCGAATGGAATCGTCACAATATGCTCATCTAGAAGAGATTTTTTTTCGAATCTTATATATAAGCTGCATGTACACTGCACATCTATTTAATATTAACTTACCAATTGTTTTAAATTATGTAAGTTTTATTATTTCGTTCTTTTTATTCATATCTTAGTTAATAATGTTGACGAAACTTAGGCTGTCAACACTGCAATACGGTAGATAAAAACTATAATAAAGGAATTTGAAACAATAAAAAAGCATTCAGCATTCGCGCAATTTGAAAAAAGAAAAATTTCGTTGCTTGTAAATATTTTGTATTGAAAAATGTCTGAACATCGCTATTATTAACGTATTTAAAAAATAATTTCCTAAAAATAATTTTGTTAAATAAGTGAAAAACTCGTTAACGTTTGAATATACAAATCTGTGCTTTTATTTTCCGTGTCATTAACAATTTTACTTTGTACTTCTGTTTGTAAAACTACAAACCGGTTGTTGGGATCGGAAAATTAACAAACAAAAAATTGTGGACTTTTATGAACGATAAGTAAAAAGTATAATTCTTTTTTGCTCAGTACACGTTACCAGAAATAATATACACGGAAACAATTGAATGCCACGGTTGACCAGTTGTATAAAATCACGTAAAATTATTTTATTACATATCGACTAGCACTGTGACATCGGTCGTATGTTTCTCCACATAAATACGAACGGCAACAATTGAAGGATACGACCTGTTCAATGAAATCGCATGAATTTATATATAAAATTTTCCTGCGACATGTGTCGTATGTTTTTCGTGTTACCATAAATACACAACGCAACTCAACATGTTTGTGTGCGTCCTCGTGCAACCCGATGGCTCTAAATGAATTCTTCATGCCCAACGAGCCCCACGATTACCACGAAAAATAATCATCGAATACGGAGGATTGGGACTATCCTGAAAGGGGTACACGGTTAAGCTTTGGCATGAATATAATTATTCCACGTCACCGGTCAGGCTAATCAAGCGGGATCTGATAATTAATCTACCGGTTGGTGTGCACGTGCGACAGAGGGTTGGTACAAAGTAGTCCGGTCGATGAGGTTCAGCGCGGGTTCGAGGTTTCACAGAGAGAGAGCCGTAGACGCTTGTATTACCACTACTAATGTATGGGTACAGCGTGCTAGCCGGAGAGAAGAAGAAGGGCGGAGATGCGAGGGTGTATAATATAGTAAACCTACAGCTCGCAGCGATAGTAACAGCGGCGGAGGGACAGGTTGCGAGTGAGATAAAGGGGGAAGGTTGTGGGGAGGCGAGCGAAGGGTTCTGCGGTACAGGGTGCGCAGGGTAGACGCGGCCATTTACCGGCACATAAGCGGTTTCCATTGTCTAACGGTATAATAGGGTAATCTCGCGGCCGATGCGTCGACGCCGGTGCGGAGAAGGCGCGGGCGTCGTAACAACGGCGGAGCACAGGCTCCGAACCGAGCGGGACGACGGGAGCCCGCATGGTAGCCGAGCGTTCCTCGACGAACGATACGCACTCAAATGCTTATTCGCAGCCCGAAATTTTAGGGTCGCACGATAGTATCGTTCCTTCATTGCGGCCCGATAAATCTCTCACGAATTTAGGTCTCACCGAGATGGGTCCAGCAGGGTGCGCGGATAACTATTCAATTAGGGTGACGTGTATTGTTTTTATTTTTATTTTTTGTATGTTCCATCGTATAGGGGAGAGCGGGGCAAAATGGCACACCGGGGCCAAACAGGATAATGAGACAAAACGCGATTCTCTAATAACTTTGGAACAGTGGCGATAACGGTACGTGGGTCAAAACGAGTTTGAAAATCCGGATTTATTGGGATAAAAATGGGGCATCGAAAAATTGTTGGAAAATTGAGTTTTGCCCTCACTGTCCCGTTTTGCCCCGCTGTGCCATTTTGCCCCGGTCTCCCCTACCCTCCTCGGTTTTTTAACTCCCGATTGCCCGCTAGGGCGAAAAGACGGGGGTTATGCGTTTGACGGAGGTCCCCCGATTTTGCTGTTTTCGTTGTGTCTAGTGTTTGTCGGAACGGCGCAACGTCTCTTGACAAAATTTGGCACACTAGTTCTGTGTATGTGGGAGTGTGTTCGGAGCAAAGGAATAAGAAAATAAATGTGAAATGGCAGAGATAATTAACTTCGAAAAAACGGGCCAAAAGCCTATTCCGATATACCGACAGGCGCCCGCCATTATCTACTCTTGCTTTTGCGATTATTTTTTTTGTCGTCTGCTATGCTGTAGTCTGTGCCATTAATTCACTTAGCGCTGTGTCTCTGCTAATTTTTTTTTTTTTGTTTTTTTTACGTAACCCATCCCTTTCCCCCTATCACTCCCAACCCGCACTTCACTAAGCTAACGTAACTTCCAGTGCGTCCGCAGCCGACTTAGCTGCACTGTACCGCATTTACCGAGGACACGAGGAACTGCGGAAAACCCGTGTCGGTACAGACGGCCCTATATTTTTCTGAGTCCTTGATGTTTTAACATCGAGAACTCAGAAAACTGGCCTGCCGCTCAACATTCGATGTGCAAGCCGGTGTGGGGCTAAGCGGTCACCCATCCATCTACTGGACGCAAGCAAGGCTGCTTGACTCGGGAGAGAAGCCACACACCGACCGCGCACATAACGTTGTCGGTGGGTGACGTGTATTATTGATATGGCGTCGGAAAGGCGAGCCGTCATTGCCGTTCGTTATTTTCCCGAATATAAAAACAATTCGATAAATTATCACGATATAAACGCAACCATCGCAGTCGATCAAGTTACCACGTAACTCTGCGGCGAGGGCCAACTCGGTGATAGCCACTCAGCTGCTATCACCGAGTTATTCGGCTCTGTGGTGTCTGGCAACACAGCTGCATCTTCAAGCTGCCACAGTCGCCCCAGCGATCCCGGTTGCACGATGCATCAACCGAACGTCCAAGAGCTACAAAGCCAATGGTGGACCGAGCCGCGTGCCGAAGTGCATCAGTCATTTAGCCGCAAATGGAATTGACTTCCTTCCATCCTTCCTCTCCGTATCTACTTTCGACGCTTACTCATACCGTATTCTCGTGTGATTTGATCCAAATTGTCTGTATCGTACGCCGACGGCAACAATGTCGTGAACTTTTTGTTTGGTTTCGTATTGTTCGAAGTTCGTGGCTTTTTTTTAACTTTTGGAATCACGTCCTGCACCCAGGAAAAAATTTATTTCCGATAAAGGGAATTTATTAAGGACGAAGAAAAATGTTTACTTGATTCACAACCTAATAGAGCGTTTATTAATTTATTATATATTAATTCGTTCGATAGTATCATTCTTATTATTGAATCGTGTTTATTTGGATCTAATTAACAGATATTTATGTCAAATAATTTTTTTTTTTTTTCATGACAGACCGCTATTTTTGAACGTATGGGAACTATGTGATATATGAATGACGCAGAAACGAATTGTTTGTTGATTAAGTCATTTGTACTATCAACGAAGCATCAACAAGCAATGTTTTATTATTAAAAAGCATACAGATCCGTTATCGTCACACGATTTCACTAATCACGTCGCACATTAGCTACACTCATAATATAACCAATCTCGAAGTTGGGTCTTCGAGGACTCATTCTATAACCATAATTCGTTTGAAGTACACACACTGTAGAAAAATTTGTTTGAATGTTAATGAACAGTATTGGAAGCTTTTTTATATAAACTATTTCTAAAATTTCAAGCAAAAGATTTGTAATTTTAATATCTGGTATTTTTATTGTACAAGCAAAGTACATTAATGTTTAATTAATATGAGTAATGTGTAATAATTTCAAGTTCCAGTATATTAAATTTACTATTTATTTTTACAGTGCAGCTTCAAGTAAACAAAGTTTCATAAAAACAAACCGACGAGTTGTTCGTCTTTTACTATCAGCGAGAGATGGTTTCATACAACTGACGCGATTGTCCTGACGTCAAAGATATAATTTCTTTAGCGCGAATAAACGTTTCTTTTAAATTGAGTTTAGTTATTTATTTTAATATACAAATCTTTGAACGTTTTCTTTTACTTACACTAATGAATAAACGTTATTTGAAACTAATACGGAATTTTTGAAGGCTCGTAACCATTTATTTTATCTTAATAAACGTCATTTGAAGATCGAAGTTTATTTGATTTGGATAAATCTTTTTTCTGAGTGTGTACCGGAAACTATCTCGGACACGCCGCCATTTTTTTTCTTCTACTATCTACCTTCTTCCATTTTATTTCTCATCTCCCTTTTTGTTCCCCTTCAAACCAAACCTCAAGTTTACCGGTCTCCGACCTGGCTCACACGACAGACCGACCGTTAACCCCGATCTGTTGGCAAATGAAAAAAAGATTAAAGAAAAATAGACACCTGGCACCGTCGACCCCGTCTACGTTTCAATTGCATACCGATAAGTCACCGGGTGCAGCCGCTTTGCTCTATCTATATCTCATCACACTTCTCTCTCCCTCTTTCTTTATCCCTTTCATGTGGAATGTTCCCTCTCAATTTAATAAACCGTGTCGAGGCACACACCAGCATCCCTCGATCCCGGCATGGTAACCATGGGGTGCGGTAAATTATAAAACTCCATCGCCTGCCAACGGGAACTTCGGGCTCGGAGAAATATTTAAATTAACCAGGGCGCGCCCGCAAACGACCCTTGATAATGTCGGACGAGCGGCCGAGATTCTACCGGTTTTATTTCATATGCCGCCTTCGCGTTCTTCCCTTCGATTTATTTATTCTTATTTTATGCGCTCGGTGCTTACACTCTTACTGTACACGAAGCGAATTTCGTACAAAGTGAAACTGCTCAAAATCGCGTGGGCTCGAAATGTGGTTATACATTAGGGTGTTTAAAAGAAAGTATTTCTGTTCTAATTTTCCTCCCACCTTTTTAAAGCGCAGATTTCGACCTCAAATTAAACCTCGCGAAAGACAAAAAATCCTAAGACGTGCCGCATTCGACGTTTTACGGAAAAAATTCGGCACCTCTGAAACTTAATTGTCAGCGACCGGCTTTCGTAGAATTTTTTTATCGATCAAAATATATAGTTCTACGGGGTGGGTGCTTAACTTTTTTCCATTTTTTGTATTAAATACAAATGACTTAGATTTTTTAATTCGTACACACAAAACTCTACAAATGTGAATAATCCAGTTGTTGAAAACAAATTCTTTCCACCCTCCAAAGGTATAGATTTTAATCTGAAATTAAAACAACGAATCGCATTCGTCATTTATACCTAAAAAGAAATAAATTTATCGATTTTTTTTGGTACAAACTTCGAATGCTTATACTAGAATTATACTTAGAATTTTCTGCTAGGAAGCCTTTCGTGAGGTCCAATTTGAGATCGAAATCTATACTTTAAAAGGGTGGGACTAAGATAATTTTAAAAAATATCCTTTTCGTGAAATCACCTATTACACATATGTTGAAAGTTTTGCCAAATATCCGGAATGTCTCAAAAAAATTATTTCAAATCTTTGAAATTTCAGTTCGTTTAAATAAAAAAATTTCAATCACTCGACCACATTTCGTACGTTTGGGTTTGTCTGTTCGACGAAGGTTGGTGCTCAGCCGCGCATCGCATAGTCCGCGGCAAACTCGGACAGATAAGGAAAGATAAAGGTTTCCTATCGCATGCGTGTCCGTAAGGAGCGAGCGTAGATGCCTAGCCATAACAACCTGCTACTATACCATTCATGGTATCGCACTATCGTCCAGCACCGCACACTCCGTCAGCCAAAGCGCTAATGGAATACCGGATGTCACGTGTCGAATTGTTATCTGTAGGATATGCGCATGGTGTAACCCCGAGCGGCCGTTAACGCTCGAAGCTAAGCTAATCGAACAGAGATAAACTACCTCTGTGCGGTTCTATGTGCCGAGCGGATGGCACTAACAACCGTATCAAACGATCGCTGTAATACATTTCCTCTCTTAACGCAATCGCACCGAGCCGCCGAGCAGGCTTCTCGGACAATTGGACAGTGACAACTCCCACCAGAATTCATTTCACATTATTAATTCGCTCCGAATTTGTATACATCATAGCTCCATCGGAAACATGTAAACAGAAGACACGTGATTACCGTTCGCTGGAGACACTTTGTTAAAAATATCCTATCAAGCTCTGTCGCGAAATAATATTTTCGTCCCGAAGAAAAGTTTACTTGGTCAAAAATCAATAAGCCCGCTGTGACAGTCGCCGTGTGGTCCTTAATTCATCCGTTTGCGGCATTACTTGGTCACTTCCGGTTTGAAAATCTCATTTTTTGTTCGTAAGTTACCTGTTTCCAGTACGACGTCACTTCCAGACAAAAAAAAATGCGATTTTCAAACCGGAAGTGACGCAGTTCCGGTATGACGTCGCGTCCGATCGAACAAATACGATTTTTGTAACACGTGCAAGAAAAGTCCCGCTTTTTGTCCCTGTAAAGGGTGGCGAAAGTGGCGCTTTCTAGCAGAGGATGCGCGAAAAATGCTGTACTAATTTTTCACGCTAAATTACTTTTTGCATACTTTTTTCACACGCTAGTTTCTTTTCGCACACTTTTTTCACACTCTGGCACTTGTGCGCACACTTTTTCAACACTCTAGTTATTTGTGCGCAAACTTTTTTAACACTCTAGTTACTTTCGCGCACATTTATCTGGCACTGTAGGTATTTTTTTCGCACGCACTTTACAGGCACGGAAAGTGGGAATTTTTGTGCACTCGTCACAAAAAGTATAACGCGATATTTGTACGAAAAATGCTATTCCAAAGCGAAAGTGATATACTTCCGGCATGACGTCACTTCCGGTCGAAAAAAATCCGATTTCCGGATCGGAAGTGACGTATTCCCGGTATGACATCATAACGAAATTTTTACAAAATATAACCCGTAGAATGTCACTTCCGGTTCAAAAGCGGGATCTTCAAACCGAAAGTGACGTTACTGAGAATGTTTATAATTTCTCCCTGTAATCTATCTCGGATGCAGCCAGTGACATAAACGCGTGAAGAACGGTACGCAGAAAAGTGGGCAAAAGAACATACGCGATGGTTCTCAGATGCATTTGGGATTCATCTCGAGCGTAGCCAGCAGCGGACGAATTTACGGAAAACAACACGGTCGTTCCGGCGGATTCTGCAACAACTGCCGTCGAAAACAAGCGAAAGAACAGTCGCTGGTGCGAGCGAATGCCCGTAACGTCGCTTCGCAAAATAAAAAAAATAAAACAAAACAAAAAAAAAAAATAAAAATAAAGTCAAAGAAGCATGGATGGCAGCGGAAGCGTCATCCCCCTTTTGTTCGTCGAGTTTATTGTTCCATACGAATATTATCTGGAACGAATGGACGGTGGAGGAACGCGGCCAGAGGGCTCGCAGCATCAGAAACATACCCAGCGGGTACAGAGGTACGTACCATGGGCTATCCCGGCAGTGTCGTAGGTTCCATCCAGCGAGTTGGCAGACTGAAATGGTCGATGCCGAGGGGGGAAGAGAGCGAGAAGAGAGGGCTCGCTGTAACCGCGTGAGAGCAGCATTGACGTGTCATCGACAGGGTTCAATGTGTGGCGGAGGGACGGAAAGAGGGACCGGGATGGAAGAGGGTGGCGACTGCGTTTGCTCGGGGCGCAGACCGAGTGGCGACCGTTCCACTTTTGAATAGAGCGAGCGGGGAGAGAGGAAACACCGACGGTCGCGACCACCGTTGGAACAGAGTATCGATACACCTAACTGGGTCGGTCACACAAAAACATTATTTTCAGCCGTTCAATAGGGCGGATTTCGCACGCGCTCAGCCGCCCCGGCTTTCGACAGGACACTGGCTGTACGATAGCGGCCAGCACGGCATCCGCGTGTCGAGCCGTGAAAAGCATCAAGGGATGCACAGATAAAGGATCCACACACCCCCCACCCCCTTCCTCTCCGTGCCCACCCTGGAATTCTCTCGTCTGGTCACTCGCTCACGTTTCCTCTCGAAACGTGAAAATTTTGATTTCGCGTCCGTCAACGAGAATCAGCGGTTCAGCGAGTCGTTCTATTCGCTGAAAGAGGAAACATGGAGCGAGAAATGTGTTTTTTTTTATATTCAAATAAACATATCTTCCATCGGTCTGTAGGGTGGAGCGGGGCAAAATGGGGCAGCGGGGCAAAACGGGGCATGGGGCAAAACGTAATTTTCCAATAATTTTTGGATGCCCGAATTCGACCCATCGATGCGTCAGGCTTTTCCGCCCCTTTTTGCCACCTTAACCGATCCAAAAATTATTGGAAAATTTAGTTTTGCCCAAAAGCCCCATTTTGCCCCAATCTTCCCTACAATCGAACTTTTGTGCAGAAGAGAGGATAGAGTTTTAATTTTTAAAAAATGAAAATAAAAAAAAAACTCATGGGCTCATCGGTACGGAGAGAATTTCGCATCATTTTCCCATTAATTATTGCTCTTTGAGTACCATGCGAGAGTGATTAATTATTGCCTGTTAGAGGATCTGTGCAGCGGGAGATGCGGCGGACCGCTCGTCGCCGACAATAAATTCTCGCTCGAGCTCGAAAAGCGTAAATGTGTGTATCAAGTGGCGATGTTTAATTAAATAAAGAGCCGCTCGGCACGGTAATCGAGAAGGGGGGGGGGGGGGATGGAAGCCAAGAGGGGGGGACAAAAGTTAAAAATATGAGAGATATTCGGTTCGCGATCAAAGAAGAAATATCAATAATGCATTCCGAACGGTGCCTCTCGACTCTCCCTCTTTGGCCTCTCAATTCCGAATATTTCAAGAGACAGAGTGCACGAGCGGCGGAATTCCATGGACCACCTGGAATACTGAACACTCGCGAAAGCCACACCGTTTATCGTGACCTTTCAATTCTCTCGGCTGCCGGCTCGGGGATCCTCGAGAGGAGAGGAGACACGAGGAGGAGAAAAGGAAGAAGAGCCCGGTCGGAGCGGAGCCACGAGAACGGGAAGGAGGCGACCCAGAGTACACGACTGTATTTGCAGATAGAAGTATCCTCGACGACGAAAGTCCTGGCCCTGGCCCTGATGCACCTGATAGGGGGAAGCGGGGCAAAATGGGACACTGGGGCAAAACCGGGCAGCGCGGGAAAGCGCCATATTCCCATCATTTTTGGATGGGAAAATGTGGCAAAACGCACTGAGAAAATCTTACATCGTAAATGGTTCCCAGGGGGAACGTCTACATTTTATAGTTACGACAATGACCAAAAATTATAGTTGCAACTATAATTATAGTTTAAGGAGGGAGTCTCGCTGCGCGCTGACTTCGCATAAGTTCGACAATAATAAGAGAAAATTGCAAGTACTTCTTGATGGTGTAAAAATCTGAAAAAGTTCATACGTATTCAAAAAAAGAAACGAATCATTTCCATAAAAAAAAAGTTTTGTTGCCGGGTAATTTGTTAACCAACTAATTTTTTGATGAATTAGTTAATAACTTTTTGCAATTCATGATTTTTTTCAGCTTTTTACACCATCAAGAAGTACTTGCAATTTTCTCTTATTGTTGTCGAACTTATGCGAAGTCAGCGCGCAGCGAGACTCCCTCTTTAATCAATTGAATATATACTATCACAAACTATCTATATAGACGTCCCCTCTGGGAACTTTTCGTTATAGTAGAAAATACAATATTTTTTCTCAGTGCGGTACAGACAATCTCAATGTACCAGCAGGGCAAAATCGGACACCCAAAACTGATTGGAAACTTGAGTCTCGCTCACTGCCCCGTTTTGCCCCAATGGCCCATTTTGCCCCGCTCTCCCCTACCTGGGGCACTCGACAAAATTTTGAGCACCGCCCGACACGAGGACGAGTGCGGTCGCTAGAGAATCGACGAAACGCTGCAACCTCTTGATGCATAAAGTGGCTTTCGAACCTCTTATCACTCGCTCGGGACGCGTTGTACTGCGCTCTATGGAAAAAAAAGAAGGAAAAATTCCCCGGACGGCGGAAGGCGGGGCACCCGGTCGACGGGGCGACGCGCGTGACGTTACCGCGGATAAGAAACTTTTCCCCGCAAAGATGCGGAAAACTTTCCTGGAGGTCCATTTAGCTAACTCTTGTTCTCCACCCTCTCGCTCGCCGGAGCTTTATGAAAGATCCAGTACCCTCCCGCTGCGAGTTATCGCTCATGTAAATTTTTTATCGAACTTTTCCCGCTTCGTTCTCATTCCCCGTTTCGCGAATGCAACTCCTCTCTCGCCAGTTGTTTTTTTTTTTTAGTGCTGATCGTTGCCGATAACGCTGTAACGGCCCCGGCTCGGCCGACGCTTCCGTTACATCAAATTTACCCAATTTGATTGGGTCCAATGTGATATTCCATCGGCAAATAATTAAAAAGCTTTCACTCTTCTGCAATTTTCATCAGTACACGAGTAAATATGTACTCCCGATCAACTGGCATACAGGAACGGGAGTGGAAAATTAATAACAACAATAATAATAGAGATTCAAAGTACATGTCGAAAGGTCGCAGGGCGGAACTGTAGCCGAGCTGGAACGAGCACTCTGGAAATTGCGAGTATAAAAATAAAATGGGCAAATAGTGGGCGCACGATTCGTAAGTAAATATAATTTGTAGTTCTGAAAACACATGAGAGCTATCGTAGATAGACGTACGTAACGTTGACTCGGTCGGACTCTGACAGCGTTGAGTTGCGAGAAAAATATATGAAAGGAGGAACAAACAAAGTATAGTTTGTTTGTGTGTAGTGCATCTTCCGAGTGCATCTTCCGAGCGAGACTGTGGGACAGATCGAAGGCCGGAAGTGACTTTGCTTCTGGCGAGCCGACGGTGAGGTCTGGAGTTATCGTGTTATCCCGTTCGATCCTATTTCGTCCGGTGTTGGTAACCGGAAAGCCGGTATCGCGCACGTGTACTCGGGACTTGGACGCGACATCGTGTCGTCCGGCTTGCATCGAGGGTGCACCCAGTCGCTCGTTCAGCTTTTTTTTTTTGCTGTTTAAGGTAAATGTCCCTATTCCCGACCCCTATAAGTCGTGATGTGCGGTAAGAAAAGCGATAATATTATGCACTAATTATTACACTTCCTTTGCACTTTACAATCCTTTCACATTACACAAATTCCTGAATATTTCTAGACCACTAATAAACGTTTTTATGATTTAGCTGCCTCGTAAATGACGTTATACGCCGAAATGGTCGGTAAAGGGAGCATGGTCGGGAAGAGGGACATTTACCTTACCTCGGCTCGATTTTTTCCGATTACCTCAACTGGTGCGGTCGGCGCAGGATAATTTCAGGAGAGCGATCATCGCGCGCGACACTGCAAGCGTCTGGAGCCGAAAGTATAAGACGGCTCCTGTGGAAGCTGCTGCTCGTCCTTCGGCCTCTGCCTGAGCTACTCAGGGAATTCGGAGCACGAGAAGAATCTTCGGCAGTATGTCATACTTTTACCCTATACGGGCTCAGAGCAAATACACCGAATGCTCGGATACTTTGTCCCTCAAGTTGGTACGTCTTCAGGAACATTCGTTGGTTCTAAAATCATTGTTTCTTTTTGCATGGTGCAGTACAGGGTGAAAGTGGTGGAAATGGAACACCCAGGTAATCACGTAAATCAATGATGCTCAGCCATAGATTACCACTTTTACCCTATGCTGTCCATGTAGCCAAGTATAGGTCTGCATACAGTACACACCAGCGTTACTTGCTCAAAAACGTTCACAATTATTGTCTTGTTAATTTTACAAAGATGTTTGGTAATTTTACAAAAATGTTTGTGTATTTTACAAAAATGTTAGTTCATTTTACATAAATATTTGTTTATTTTCTAAAAATATTTGTTTATTTTCTAAAAATACTTATTCATTTTCTAAAAATATTTGTTAATTTCCTAAAAATACTTGTTAATTGTCCAAACATTTTTTTGGTAATATTAACAGAAAAGATAATCGTGTACAATGAGCAAGAAAAAGGTGTGTTAAAAGTAGAAACCTTATTTACTGTATGCTCGTGTATGCGCGTTAGACGATCGTGTAGGAGAAGCCGCCGACATTGGACGAGGGTGCGCGGACAGGATAACGTATCCTCGTGTCCGGACACTGGCGACGCTGCCAGAATAGAAAAAGCGGGAGGCCAGAGAGAGAGACAGAGAAAAAGGCGCCCGAGAATAATGAAGCCGGCATTACTTCGTATCTTCGCAGGACACTTTGGCCAATGAGGACGTCCTGCCCGGAGCACGACCGGAATCCTTAACGACCGCGAATCCGTCCTCGTGTCTTTGGCAGGACACGAGGGCGACGATGGGATGCGGGACGGTGGTGTAATATATGGTCCAGTGGGAGTTTACAGTACACAGTCGAGTGGAGAAACGCTCACCGCAACAACATGACTTATAGAATGGAATCTCCTCGTTCGCGAGTCAGTCCTTTTCTCGAGAGGATTTTCCCTTTTCCCTGCATAAACTAGGCACCGCGAGAGCGCCGTGGAGCGACCGAATCAGTTTGAGGCTGGCGGACGGCGGGAGGAAGAGGAGGAGGAAGGTAAAAGCGGCAAACACAGTCACGTCGGGAAACGGCACTCTAAACTACTCGTTTACTCCGGACTCGGTCCTCGCGCTGTCTCCCGGCCTGGGCTATCGAATTCCCGAGTTTTCCGGGTTTCCCGGGGAATCCGACATCCGGGTAATCCGCCCCGATCCTCTCAATCGAAAGACACGCTCCGCACGAAAATTGCAACGACGAAAGGACACCGGTGGAAGTCGCGAGCGATGAAATTGGCAACGCGCGCCGATGCTGTGGGAACGCGCGAATCGGCGCTCGTGTGCCAGTACGGCGCACCCCTTTCGGGTATTAGCGTTGTACGCGCGCACAAAAGCGTAGCAGTATCGCACAAAGAGGTGAGCGGCACGCCGGGACGATTCGAAACGGTTATTAATTCGCGCTGCATTATTATGCGTAAAAGGGGGTGCTTGCTCTTATACCGATGGTCCTGGTTGCTCACTGGCGCGCTGAAGGGGGGGGGGGGAAGAATAAGTGAGATAAAGAGGCACACGAGAAGCGACGGGGTGGAGCGTGGCTCGTAAAAACAAGTCCATTGTTAACGCAGAGACCGAGACAGCACAGAAAGGGAAAGCACTCTACACCGCTGTTACACAGCACCGAAAGCTCGCTCGACGGACGTATCGCAGTGGGCGGCCTTGCATTCGGTTTGTCGAGCAATTCAAGTTCTTCGTCTCCCTTACTCGGCTGCGCCAACCGGCTCAACCTGGCGCCCTCGAGAGCTTTCGCTTCAGTTAAATTTTTTTTTTTTTATTCGCATTTTTTTTTTTTTTTCAAAGCCAGCTCGAGCGCGATTCTTTACATTGATTAATGTGTTTCGCGCGACCCTCGAAACAGTTTTCAGAGGTACGTATATTTGCGTTGAACCCGGTGCCTCGCACGGGCTCGCGATTCGCGAGGTGAGCCCGCGCTCGCAAAACCCGTCGAGGATTTAATGCCTCGGTGGAAAAGCCCACCCTCTCGATGTTCATCTATATGTATATAGATGTGTATGTGTGTATGTTGTGCACACTTCTATTCGCATCGACTACCCACTTCGAAGGATTGTCGCGTACGCCGCTGCAACTGCTGCACAACCAACCGTTCGACGGTGCAGAACGTATACAGATTTTTCTCCGGTTCATACATCGTCGGGATACGAAAATTACGGGAAAAAGTTTGATTCGCTGCGGCCCGTCGGAAAACTGTTTTACCGACCGGTCAATCGAAGCTTCTACAGAGTAGGGACGAAGTGTAATCGGGCTCAGCGTAATTTACACAACGCTGCGATGAGAAAAGTGTTACATTTAACGTTGACAAGCCTTTTGTTGGATATGGAAAAATCAATACTTGCACCGAGAGAAGCATCTAGTAAATATGACTGTATCGACTGAGAGATATTACCATAGCACATAGTACTAGGGAACTAGGGCGCCACCTATGGTATCGTTTTTGTTTTTTCGTAGATGTTATGATAAAAATTCTTGGAAAGTCTGGCGCTCTACGACTATGTGCTATGGTAATTTTTCTTAGATGATCGGTAGTTTTTTTTACTAGATTCTTCTCTCAGTGTACTTATCGACATAAAATTTTGGTCGAGCCAAATATATCGTAACGAATATAAAGACGAGGATTTGACGAGACACACGATATTATATAATGAGACAAAATGCAAATTTCCAATAACTTTTGGATCGTGGTGATGGTTGTCCGTACGGCAAAACGGGGTTGAAAATCCGGTTGAAAAAATGTATCGTTGGGATAAAATGGGGCTTCAAAAAATTATTGGAATGTTGCAACATTCCAATAATTTTTGGAAAACTCATGAGTTTTGCCCTCACTGTTCCGTTTTGCCCCGCCGTCCCCTACACAGATGACCGGAATAGCTCGGTATAACAAATGACAAACGGAGAGATTATCGATTGACCGGATGACAAGAGTCTTGATCGGACTTTCTGATCCAGAGAGACCAGACGTCTGACAGACCGTCCTCGAGACATTTAGCTGCAATTGTACTTAATACAGTAGAACCCCGTTTATCCGAGGTAATGTGGGGTGAGCGTACATCGGATAAGTGAAACCTCGGATAACACGGTTAACATACGAAATGAAAAGTTGTACTACGTAGTAGTAAAAGAGATTTATTGCCAAAGTTAATATTTACAGTTGTCTTCTTATACTAAATTTTATACCTTATGCTAATTTTACACCTTGGCAAAAGGCCAAGGTGTTTATTTTTTAATGAAAGAATTGTTGTTTGCAGTAACGAGTAAATCCTATTCATCTGTCCCACCGTTACACGTAAATTGTCCGGTAATTTATCGCTTACACTATTATACATTATACAAGACTTACACTATATAAGACTTTCTGGCCCAACCAGAAAGTCTTCATTTCTATTTATTTTTATATAAAAAAAATTGTCGCCCAGGGAACACCATAAATAATAACACACGTTAGGTCTTCGTAGGATTCACCAATCAAACCACTTCACCCTTCAAAAACATTTTGTTTCCATAAAACAATCGGTGATGCTATTTTCTGTATCGTCTTCCGCATTTTCTGGTAGTAGTAAAAGAGATTTATTGCCAAAGTTAATATTTACAGTTGTCTTCTTATACTAAATTTTATACCTTATGCTAATTTTACACCTTGGCAAAAGGCTATCGACCTGGGTCCTTCAGCCCACTTTATTAGTTAATTAGTTTTTTTTAAGATATAATTATAATTTAGTTAATTGACATTAACTTGATATAAACATAAACCATTGACTCCAAAATCGGACCTGTTGTATATGCAACTCGCAATATAAAGATGCAGCAAACTTGTATAAGTTTAAGCGCGTATGCAACGAAGTAGCCTTTATGGACAACTTTGCTGCTTTATGCGTTTTATCCGAGTTTTCCGTATTATCCGAGATTCCACCTCGGTTATTCGAAGGTCGCATAAGCGAGGTGCTACTGTAATATTCGCCCCAAAACCTAATACGGTAAAAGTGGGGAATACGGCCCGGTCCATATATAATTGATTTACGTGTTAATCGAGGTGGGCCATATTCACCACTTTTACCCTATGCGCGTTATGCATTCAATCAGTTCTTACAACATATATATGTTCTTATGACCAAAAGGTACAGCAGTTTTTTTCGTGAATTAAATTACATTTAGTTCATAAAAAATTTGTTGACGACAAATCAATATTTATTCCGTCGCTGTCCAACAAAAAGATTTTCTACGGTTAAATAAAGTCTCTTTTCTCAGTGTATACGGTCCCGGAAGTCGGAAAAAGTTTTAACGTTTATCGACGATTCAATCGTCGAAGTCCAAATTACGGAGAACGACGGATTCGCAATCGGAATTTCGAGGCTTATTTTCAGAGGTCGTATACTCGAGCTGGTGGCGAGGAAAGTTGACAATGTCATCCCGTATGCGGACCATACCGAGGGATATACACTGCTCGCTTTTGCGGATACACAGCTATAGTTGGGGCAAACAGTTTACGGTGGTGGCTTGGGTGAGCAGTTCCACCTCCGCATCGATACAAACTTGGCTCTCGTTAGGAATGAATATTCGATACTCGTCGGTTTACTGCTTGTTTGCAGCTGTACGCTTCCGGTAAGTAAAGAGTACGATTGCTCGATTAAGCTGCTATAAAGTGGCTTGGGCTCCTCGTAAACGAAGACGCGCCACGGTGGCTGCCGCGCAGGCTCCACTAATTCCGCGATCATCGGGATACACTGTTATATACTCGACGAGAAATAAAACGGGCGCCTGGGGGGAAGCGATAATTAATAAAACTCGTCAGGTCTTCCCGAGATTCGCCAACCAAATTACTTTAGCATTCGACAAGCTTCGCTTTTATGAAACTAAGCGGCGATGCTATTGTGAGCGGCTGATTTTTTTCGAATATTATCTCGGCTCGGGATTTGTCAGGAGAAGGAACATGTCGGATGATAAACTTAATTTTTCACTTTAATCGGCTCTTTTATAAAGCAGTCTTATCGTTTCGGTTATAACTGCGCCGGCTTACTACATTACTTATTTAAATACAGTAGAACCTCGATTATCCGAACCCTCTGTTATCCGAACTGCCGCTGGTTGGGCAGCGACTGACGTTTTTTGAATATTATCTCGGCTCGGGATTTGTCAGGAGAAGGAACATGTCGGATGATAAACTTTATTTTTCACTTTAATCGGCTCTTTTATAAAGCAGTCTTATCGTTTCAGTTATAACTGCGCCGGCTTACTAGATTACTTATTTAAATACACTAGAACCTCGATTATCCGAACCCTCTGTTATCCGAACTGCCGCTGGTTGGGATGAAGTTTCTATTATCCGAACAATTGCGCGAAATTCTAGTATTCTTACATTGTTGCGCGCCAATACATTGTTGCACGCTATAAACAACAAGCCAATTCAAG
>JAPYZC010006677.1:0-24639 GCA_030522665.1 Ichneumoninae sp. A BG-2022a | reverse complement strand
ATTTGACAAAGCACTACCTGTTTTACAAAATATAATGGGAACAAAACTGACGGTCTGGACATTATGGCGCTTGAGATAAGGCCGTGGCTTCGTGATTGCCGTAAACTCTGGGAAAATTTCTGAATTGTTTGATTGCGGCAATCGAATAATGTAAAAAAAATTATTGTGAATTTGAAAAAGCTGTACCAGTTTTAGAAAAAGAGAAAAAAAATTAAAAATTTACAGTTTTAACTATAAGTTTGGAGAGGTATCCGATAAATGCGTGTTATCAAGTAAATTATTCGGACAATGCACAGATTCCATTAAGCTCGACCCCATAAAATGTCGTTCGGTTTAGAGGTACGAGTAAATTGCGGAAATTCCTTCGCTGGCCTGGTATCCAGGAGTCTGGTACCGCAGTCCAGTGCTTACAAACCATCCCCGCGGGAAGGAGGGACCGTGGCTGGATGGACCAAGGGTCGGAGGCGAATTCACGGATCGAGAAGTAACATTGTGCAGCGTTATTCTATATCGCGCCATTCCGGAACGCTGCACGCAGACTTTTCGAAGCCCTGCGAAGTTCGCCGGGCTGTTGCTTTACAAGTGTAGCAGCACGGTATCCGAGGTAGGTTCCTTCCCTTCGCGAAACCCATTTTCTTTAAAGAACAGTCTTCGGACCGCCATGCGTCGAAGAATCGGTCTTTGGTAAACCATAAAAAAAAATTAGTTGGCCCTAATTTAAGTTTTTTTACTCTATCAGAAAGTTGAGTTTTTTATTCCATCAGAAAGTTAAGTTATTTATTCCATCAGAAAGTTAAGTTATTTATTCCATCAGAAAGTTGAGTTTTTCATTCCTTCAGCAAGTTGAGTTTTTACTTCATGGCCGAAATTCATTCGTAACGAAAGATTGTCATTTTTAAACGGAAAAAATACTATAGAATATCTAGACGGTGAATTCGTAGAGAATCTTTCAAGGAAGAGAATGAGCGATACATCAAAATCAAACAAAAATGATGAAGTATTTGAAAAAACTGAACGAATACATGCCTTTTCAAATTTAGTAAGAAAAAATTTATATTTTTGCAATTTTTTTTTTACTTCATGAGTAACTTGCAACCTCACTTTCGGACGCTAAACTAAAGATAAATCCGTTTCCTTGGTTCATAAAAAAACAGAACCTTCTCAGAATCCGAATGATAGATCTCGCGTTTTCCACTGTAGTTATTTTCAACAGCGACACGCCTGTTTGCTCCGGTATTGACCGTGCATTTTTCTATCCGGACCGCGTCGGGACTGTGGAAGAGGCTTTTTCTTGCATCGGTGCGGCGAAGTGCTATAATAATGGCACGGGCAGTGCGGACCGTTTGAGAATTTACTGAGAAATCGGAAAGGGCTAAATTATTGGGGCTGCAGGTCGTACGATCGGGCGGCGGTGAACGACCACCCCTAAGCTCTCCCCCCCTCCCCCAACCTCCACCGGTAAGTCGAATAATGCTCGAGAGAACGCCACGAGGTTGTACACCACGTTTTATTCCCTCTAGAATTTTATTCCCTCGAAGCACCATTTTTTACTCGCTTTTCTCGGTTTGCCAGCCGCAGGGTTGGCTGCCTCGCCGTGCAGACAGCAAAGACGGTCCGATGCACCGATATAATACCACCATTTATTCCTCCTGCACCTGTCGGAATCGTAAAAACGTCATTCGACTCTCGATCATCGAGATTTCATGGTCGACCGGCTGCAGGAACCGAAGATATAATTTTTTTTGTTGTTTTTTTCCTTCGTGAGCGTATAATAATTGAAGTACGATAGGGGGCAAGAAGATTGATGGTTCTAGTACAATTTATGGTTCTAATACAACTCTAGCGAGGAAAGTGGGGCGATTGATTCCGTTTTTATGTAAACCTTTCATTTTGGACGATGCAGCCACCAGGTAAAATGACAAATTAACAGGATGTATCGTAGTGTTCATGTTTTGGGTTACCCTTATCCGTTGGAGAGCCGAATGACTTTAAAAACGTATCTCGATCATCGCGGTTTCATGGTTGAATGGCTGCGGGAATCGAAGACACGAAGGTGTCATTAATTTTTTTTTTTTTTTTTTTCGAAAACGAGTAGTTATTGAAGTACGATAGGCAGTAAGAAGATGGATTATTCTTGTACAATTTATGATTCTTGTACAGTTTATGATTCTTGTACAGTTTATGATGCTTGTACAATTTATGATTGTTGTACAATTTATGATTGTTGTACAATTTATGTTTCGTGTACAATTTATGTTTCGTGTACAGTTTATGATTCTTGTACAATTTATGATTCTTGTACAATTTATGGCTCTTGTACAATTTATGATTCTTGTAAAATTTATGATTCTTGTACAATTTAAGGTTCTTGTACAATTTATTATTCTTGTGCAATTTATGATTCTTGTACAATTTATTGTTCTTGTACAATTGACGTTTCTTGTACAATTAATAGTTCTTATACAATTGCAGCGCGGAAAGAGGGGGAATTCATTCCGTTCCGATATAAACCTTTCACTTTCGACGACTGCCAGCCGCCAGGTAAAACAACAAATTAACAGGATGTATCGCAGTGTTTATGTTTCGAGTTACGAAACGCGTGACGCCGCGAACGACCGCAATCGAGATTCCTCGTCACGATGAATCATCCCGCGATCAGGTTGCAGAAGAGGTCTTCCACGTGCGTGAAATGAGTCACGAACAAAGCGTCGAATAAATTGTGCGAGCACTTAGGTTCACTCCGATAGCTCGAACTCTTTCCGAGTACCGTTTAAGAGCAACGAGCCAAGAGGAGCGAGAAAGGATACACGCGAGTGTTGGTAATGCCGAAGGTGAGCGGAGAGTCGGCAGCCCAAGAGCCGCGGGCGTGAATCGCGATTGAGAAGCAGTGTTCGTAGAGGAGGAAAGGAAATTTAAAAAGTCGGCTCGAATTGCACGTTCGAGAATCCAGCTAGGCGATGATGTGCGAGGAATCTAAACATAAAGATGACGCGAGCGACGGTTATCGGCGAGAGTTCAGCTCAACGTTTCTAGTCGTCTTCCTCGGTCGAAGAAGCTTCGCGATTGATCACGCGTTCATTGATCATTGCATCCCAGTTTTAGCGACCATATGGTGGGCACTAAATTGGCCAAGCCTGCAGTTAAGGAGGTTGGAGCGAGTGGTGTTCATTCCGCCTAAATTCGAGAAATTCGGGCAAGAATTGCAAACACTTCCCAATGTTATAAAAATCTTATTATAGGCACTGAAAAGATTCATTTTGCATAATAATAATTTCAAAATGTTATTAACAAATTGTTGAAAAAAAATTGTTCATCAAAATATGTGGTATGAAAATGATTCGTTCACTTTTCGAAATACGTATGAATTTTTTCAGATTTGTATCTTTATTTTGACTTTTGCACATTTTTCCATGTAAAAAACTGAAAGTGTTTGCAATTCTTGCCGGAATTTCTCGAATTTAGGCAAAATGAACGCCACTCGCTCCAACCTCCTTAAGTCATCGACTTAAGTCAATGAGTCAAGAAAAGCGAGAAAGGGTTGACGCGAGTGTAGGCAATAGCGAAGGTCAGCGGAGCGTCGCGGGCATGAATCGCAATTGAGAAGCCATTGTTCGCAGAGGTGAAAAGGAAATTAAATAGTCGGTTCGAGAATCCAGCTAGGTGATGATGTGCGTGCCATCTAAAGATGAAGATGACGCGAGTTGTAGGCTAGGAATCAGCTCATCGATATCCAGTCATCTTCCTCGATTGTAGACGGATCTTACTTTCATCGATCATTGCATCGCGATGGATCGTGATTTCATCGATCATTGGATCGCAGCATATCGGCGATGGAATGATATGGCCGGAAATACTGCGGTACAACGATCAATGAAAGCACGGTCAATCGCGAAGCTTCTTTAATCGAGGCATATCACGGTCCACATCGTGGGTACTGCGTTGGCGGAGTCTGCAGTTAAGTTCGGATCAAAGTAAACAAGAATAGTGTTCGAGTGGAATATTGGGTAAACGGAAAAACGATTAAACGCGATCCAGGTCCAACTCTTGTGCAAGAGGTCGTTAGTTGTTCGGCACATATTGCGCAACCGCATCGGTGAAGCTCGTTGGAAAGAATTTCAACCAGATGGGAACTTAAAAAAAGCTGGGTGATGATACACAGAATCTAAAAATGAAGGTGGAAACATTCAGCTGAGGTTCAGCTGAATCTTTCCAATCTTCTTCAGCTTTCATTGTTCGTCGCAGCATTTCCATCCTTATAATGAGTGTTGGAGGCGTCTGCAGTTAAGTCCAGATCAAAGTAAGTAGGAATACCGTTTGAGTGGGATATTCAGAAAGCGGAACATTAAAGGCGATCCAGGTTCGACTCTCCTGCAAGAGGTCAGTAATTGTTTCGCACCTATTCTTGGAAAGAATTCCAACCAGATGGAAACTTTTAAAAACTTAGGTGATGGTACATGAAATAAGAAGATGAAGGTGACGCGAGCGACGTTTATCGGCTGGGATTGAGATCAACGTTTCCAGTCATTTTCCTGGATTGAAGAAGCTTCGCGATTGATTATTACATCGCAGGATTTCCGTCCCTATCGTGAGTACCGCGTTGGCCAAGTCTGCAGTTAAGTCCAGATCAGAGTAAGCAAGGAACACTTCAAGTGGGATATTGAGTAAGCGGAAAAACTATTAAAAGCGATCTAGGTTCGACTTTCCTGCAAGAGGTCAGCAACTGTTTCGCACCTATTCTTGAAAAGAATTTCAACCAGACGGCAACTTTAAAAAACTTAGGTAATGGTACAGACGGTTATCGACGGGGATTGAGCTCAACGTTTCCAGTCATTTTCCTGGATTGAAGGAGCTTCGCGATTGATCATGCATTCATTGATCATTACATCGCAGCATTTCCCTCCCTATCGTGAGTACCGCGTCGGCCAAGTCTGCAGTTAAGTCCAGATAAAGGAGCAAGGAACACTTCAAGTGGGATATTGAGTAAGCGGAAAAACGATTAAACGCGATCTAGGTTCGACTTTCCTGCAAGAGGTCGTCAGCTGTTTGGCACTTATTGCGCAATAGCGCCGGTGAAGCTAGCTGGAAAGCATTCCAACGAGATGGGAACTTAAAAAAAAGCAAGGAAATAGAATCTCGTTGTACGCAAGACCGCCAGTCGGTGAAGCAAAAAGAGTCACTCATGTGTGGTGTTTCGGTTCCCACGCCTTCCCGTCCGGTTTTACCGGCGCGCTCTCCGCACATACAAACAAAGATAATACACACTGTACGAAGCCACCAGCCAAGATAGCTCAGTCATTTGTATCTCTGCCTCTGGCTAGACGCCTACCACCTCAGGGACAGGTTTCCACGGAATTACGGACGGTCAGGACAGAAAGCGAGACTCCCAACACCCAGACATCGTGGAACACGGTACATATATTAAGCTGTCACCCTATTATTAACCGGAGAACTAACGGGAGAGTGAGTGCGTCGTCGCTTCGCTTCGATGGGCGACTTGCGGATTGTTAACTGCACTGGGAAAAAAATTACCTGTGGGAACATTTTTGAAACTCCTACGTCTAGCGGTTCGGAATCTTACGATCGAATTGTCAAGATTTTTGCATCGCCGCAATTAAGAAAAGGTGCAAAGTCATTTTCACCTTGGCTTCCTCATTTAGCACAATTTTGCGCATAACTTTCTACACGAAGAAGTTTGTTGATCGATATGTAGTTTTTTCAAAGTTCATTGTACTTATTTTTTTACTGATTCTTTAATTTGATACTTTTTGTTTATTTTGTAAATTTACTTTGGAAACAAAGCTTCCTCTATGAGGATGCAAAAATTGATTTTATCGAACAACAGCTGATCACGAACTTGGCTACGTTTAATTGACTTCACCTGCGTTTTTATCAATAAACCCCACAAAAAAGACTTGCAATCACCAATGTACTCGGCGTACATTTTACATCGAGAATTTTTTATCAGATATGATTCTACTATATCTTACAGTACCGCATTCACAGTTTCGTTTTAAAGTGTGTTTGACCAAGGAGCGGTCGAGAACAGCAAACGCACTGATAAAAACAATACGATTGAGTCAACTAAACAAATATTTTCTTGGTACAGTTTGAAGATTGGTAGGTCAAACATTTTTCGGCTGATTTCACCAAAAAATATTTGAGGCATGAAAACTTTTGACGCATTTATTTGAACGACCCTGCCCGAATCTTTAGTCGATTCAAAAGCATCTTTATTATCAGTGCGGCCGGACGACGAGGTGAAGTTTCGCTCTGTCATCAACCTCGCGACTCATTTCCTTCGTTACTGCAAATCTCTAATTCGGATGCGCCCCGCGGGTGCCGATGGCTCGAATTATTGACCCGTTTCGATCGAATCAAGCCCGCGGAAAGCCGCTTGTTCATGCGTTTCTCAGCGCTCATCATCGCAATCGCTTTTCCGTTTTAAAGTGCGGACGAGCCGTCCGACGCGGAAAACGACCGGACGACGAGATGAAGTTTCGCTCTGTCATCAACCGCCGGACTCATTTCCTTCGTTACTGCAAATTTCCTGTTCGGATGGCGCCCTGCGGGTGCCGATGGCCCGAATTATTGACCCGTTTCGATTGAATCAAGCTGCGCCTGTTAGCCCACGGAAACCTGCCTGTTCATGCGTTTCTCGGCGCGCATCACCGCTCGTACCGGCGATTCGACCCAGCCGTAATTCTCTTTAACGAAACTTGAAACCCTATTTTTTTAAATTTTTTTTAAATAATAATTCTTAATAATAATTATAATAATAATTAATTTTTAATAATAAAAGTTTTTCTGAGTTCTTGATGTTAAAAAACATCGAGGAATCAGAAAAATATAGGACCGTCTGTACCGACACGGGTTTTCCGCAGTTTCTCCGTGTCCTCGGCAAATGCGGTACAGTGTAGGTAAGTCGGCTGCGGACGCACTGGAAGTTAGGTAGCTTAGCGAAGTGCGGGTAGGGAGTGATAGGGGGGAAATGGACGGGTTACGTAAAACCCGAGGAGGGTATAGGGGAGAGCGGGGCAAAACTGAATTTTCCAATAATTCTTGGATGCTCAATTTTGTCCCAACGATACATCCGAATTTTCAACCCCGTTTTTCTCCACGGACGACCATTGCCACCATCCAAAAGTTATTGGAAAATTGCATTTTCTCTCATAATCCCGTTTTGCCCCGCTGTGCCATTTTGCCCCGCTCTCCCCTACGATGGAACATACAAAAATTAAAAAAAAATTTTTTAAATAACTAAAATCCAAAGACAATGCAATAAATAATTCACGATACAGACCGCATAAAATATTCTCGCGACATTCTATTTTGGATTTTCCCTGGCACACTGACCGCAAGCCTGAACGGCCACGGGCGGTAAAATAGTTGGCAACGGTCCGCAGTATCTTCGTACCCGCGATCAATATTCAAGTCGGTAGTAATGTACACCGTTCCGAGCATGAAACATTATAACTCCTTTTTTAATTTTTTTATTTATTTTTTTTATATAATGCATTACCCGAGGGTAATACGCGCACGATGAAAGTGACATGGTAATTGCGACGAGACTACACGTAACGGGTTTCCGCGGTCACACCGCTCGAGTGTGTTTTCATCGGGTCCGACGAGCCGCGCGCAATTTGCTGTACCTATTCGTCCCTGTATCTGGTTTCTGCACTCCGCCCTGGCTGCACCTGCAGCGACGTCCGCAGAGTCACCGGCGACGCCGCAAGATTGATTTTTCCGAAATGCAACGTTTGAAGAGTTGCCAGGAGATACAGCCCGCTGGCGCCCCGCGGCTCTCCGACGACTCCGCTGGCCCGGATTCCCAGTTTTCCCGGCCGGATGTGCGGTTCAAGAATACACGCGGGCGCTCGCAACCACCGAAGGTATTACTGTACGTCGCCGGACCGGTGATATGGAAAAAGTCAACGAGCTAAAAAAAAATAGAGCCAGGATCGGTTTGGAACATCGAGTTATTGGCCGAGAATCGACGTAGTAGTAGTTATCGTATTTATTGGCAATACTTTGCATGGAACAGACATTGATAGATTTAGAATACTTTCCATGGAACAGACATTGATAGATTTAGAATACTTTGCATGGCACGGACATTGATGGATTTAGAATACTTTGCATGGTACGGACATTGAATTTGAGATTGAATTTGAGTTTGAATTTGAGTTTGAATTTAAGTTTGAATTTAAGTTTGAATTTAAGTTTGAATTTAAGTTTGAATTTAAGTATGAATTTAAGTTTGAATTTAAGTTTGAATTTAAGTTTGAATTTGAGTTCGAATTTAAGTTCGAAAGATACCGTTTTTTACGTGTATAATCTATACGTTGATCCCAAATGTGGTTAACTTCGATGATACTATGCCGTCATGAATAGGTGAACTGGTAAAAGAATTTCTCGAATCCGTTTCTATGGAATCATTCCTGGAGATCAATTGTTCTCCTCAATGACATGACCAGAGATTGTGAAGATGGGTGAAAAACGCCACATAGAGGACGTTCAGATTTTTTTTTGGATATCTTCTTATTGCTTCTTATTAGTTTGAACTTAAAATCGTTCTTAAGTTCGATCTTACGACTGTATTTGATTTCAGACTTAAATTCGAACTTAGGATCAAACTTAAGCACGAAATGGAAGTTGAAAACTCGAAGGTCAGAAACAATCCGGGACGAACAATGCCGACGCTCTCAATGAAAGATCAAAGGTCGCGAAAATATAATGGTACTACACTGTAGCGACAGCATACAGTAAGATAATACTGTACAGATGAGTCAGGTCGAAGCAAAAGCGGATGCTCACAGCAGGATCAAATTAACGTCGATACTCTCGAGTCGCCCACCACTGAGTCCTATTGTACACGCATATAACGTCCCTCCATACCCTTTAAATATTTCCGCAAGTGCCCCGTCGACACGCCCTCGCTGCAATTCTGCATTCGGTTCTAGCCTCGTCGGTCCGTTGTCTTTCCTCATTGCGCCATGACGGATGGCGTTTCATATATAATATTATAATAAGTCGAATAATAAAGAAAAAGGTGAGAGCGTAAAGCAGAGTGGCGCTGTATCAAAAGTGGAAACGGAATTGGAGTGAAAAAGGCAGCCGGTAGAAGAGGAATATAAAAGGCAAACGCTACGTGCCCGGTGGTGCATTGGGTGCATTATCGTTATAATAATAAAAAAAAGTTGCATTGCCTGCATCGGAATACACGAAACAATAGCCAGACGTCCTTGTCGGTAATATTGGGATGCATGGTGTACTGTATATAGTAGATACATAGTAGTAGATGAATAATAGTAGTTGCATAATAGTGGATGCATAATAGTGGATGCATAATAGTAGATGCATAATAGTAGTTACATATTAGTTGTTGCATACTAGTAGACACACAATAGTAGATGCATAATAATAGTTACATAGGGTAAAAGTGGTGAATATGGTCCACCTCGATTAACACGTAAATCAATGATATATGGAGCGGGCCATATTCCCCACTTTTACCCTGATAGTAGTAGTGGCATAGTAGTAGTGGCATAATAGTAGATGCGTATTAGTAGATGCATAATAGATGCATAATAGTAGATGCATAATAGTAGATGCATAACAGTAGTGGCATAATAGTAGATGCATGATAGTAGATGCATAATAGTAGATGCATAACAGTAGATGCATAACAGTAGTGGAATAATAGTAGATGTAGGAACTCGGAGTGGAATTGGAGTGGAATAGGCAGCCGGTAGAAGCGGAATATAAAAGGCAAAATCTATGCGCGCGTTCGTGCATCGGGTGCATTATCGTTGCAATAATGGGAAAAAGGTGCATCGGTTGCACTGGAATACGCGAAACAATGGACAGAAGTCCTTGTCGGCAATAGTAGCATGTACGTTGTAGCGTATATAGTAGATACATAATAGACGTATATAGTAGATACATAATAGACGTATAATGGTAGATACATAATAGTAGTAGATGCATGAATTAGGGGTCGATAATTCGAGTGGCACGAGTAACTAACGTCGAGACGAGAGACGACGCTTCGTACCGATTCGTATGCAGTGCGCGTGTTGCACCAGGATGAGGCTCGTGTACTTGTCGCGATGTGGAATGAGGATGGGGGAGGGGGTGGCGGTAGACTAGACCCTGCAGAACTCGGGACTTTGTCTCTTCCACGGATAGCACGACAGCCACATGTATGTAGACATAACGGATATACTTATTAACTTGATACATGCCCGTCGAGGGCTCGGTAGATAAGGCGCAGCGCTGTGGATTCACCGAGATTGGGAAAGCAACTTTTGTGAGCCTGGGGATTAAGAGCTGCACGTACATACCGACGTGGAAACATTTACTTCCGATTACTGTCGAGTGCTGGATGTACGTGCATTTACTGGGGAATTTAAACCATGAGGGAATGCACGATACTCAGGATTAGCGAGCAAGAAATTTGTCATACTCTTTGTTTTGTGTTATGACGAGAAATGATGGATCACATGCGCTGTGGATTCAGCGAGATTGGGGAACCAACTTTCATGATCCTGTGGATTAAACTGCGCGTACGTACGCTGAGGAAAAATAATTGTTGGATTAACCAAGAATCGCGGTGAGATTGCTCAAACCTGTTGTTTGTTTGGTAGAAATAAAGCACTGTTTTGGTACACGATTAGTTGCTTCAATCGATTCAAACTAACATTTTTGTTGCCCCAACCAAACAATACCTTCGACCGCATCTCAACGCGCCTTGGTAAATCCAATCATTTTTTCTCTCAGTGCGCTGACGTGGAAACATTGACTCCCAATCATGTCCTGTGCTGCATATATGAAAATTTACTGCGGGATTTAAACCATAAGGGAACACTGATAAAAAAGTACAGTTGAATCAACTAAAATTCGGGCAGGGACGTTCAAATCAAAAATATTTTGGTGAAATCATCCGACAAATTGTTGAACTAACTAATTTTTTAGCTGTATCAACAAAATCTTTAGTTGAACGTCCCTGCCCGAATCTTCGTTGATTCAACCGTATTTTTTATCAGTGAATGTACTTGGAATTAACAAGTGCATAAGACATTAGTCGTATTTTTTGTTATAGTATTGTGGTGCGAAATGATTGATCACGTTCTGCCTGATGTTCCAAGACCCGGCTGTCCAGGGCCAGAGTCAAGACCACAGGCAAATTGGGATTTCAACCAATCAAACTACAGGGGAATGCTTATGTTACTGACAGGAGCAGCTCGGACATTCCATGCCTACGGGAACTACTCGGAAGATCCTTGCGGTTGAGACGTCGAGAACCTAACTCCACCTTGTCTCGAGTAGCCGATAAATTGTGTAGCCGATCAGTGCGACCAAAGGATGATTGGCGCAAAGATCGAAAAGTGGTTGCAAACGGTTGTAACTATCCGGATCCAAGGAAGGAATCTAAGCCGGACCAAAAGGCGTGAAGAAGACCGGAAGGTCGTTCATGCGGTCATCTTGGGCCGCAGGTTTGGCCCAATCTGCCTGCCTGATGTTGCAAGACCAGGTCGCTAGGACCAGATACAAGACCGCACGCAAATTGGGATTTCGACCCATCAAACTACAGGGTAATGTTTATGTTACTACCAGAAGAAGCTCGGACATTTCATGCATACGGAACTACTCGGGAGATAAATTGCGTAGCCGATCAGCGCGACCAAAGGACGATGGACGCAAAGAGAGGAAAGTGCAACCAGAAAAAAAATTATTTGACGGACTTCGTTTATTTGGTTTAAGTAAAATATTTATTTGATTTACATAAATGCATTATGCATTTAAATTAAGTAAATAGTTACATAAATGAAATAAATATTTATTCAAATTAAGTAAATAGTTACGTAAATAAAATAAATATTTATTTAAATCATATAAATATTTTACTTAAACGGTAAATAAACGAAACGGCCAAATAAACGGTGGCCGTCAAATAAAATTTTTTTCTGAGTGTGGTTGCAAACGGTTGTAGCTATCCAGATCGCAGGAAGGAATCCGGGCTGGACCAAAGGCGTGAAGAAGACCGGAAGGCCGTTCATGCGGTCATCATCGGCCACAGGTTCGACCCAATCTGCCCGCCCGATGTTCCCACCAGGCTGTTCAGGACCAGATACAAAGCCACACGCAAATGGGGATTTCGACCGATCAAACTACACTGGAATGCTTATGTTACTGCCACGAGAAGCTCCGACATTCCATGCGAACAGGAACTCCCTGGAAGATCCTTGCGGTCGAGACGTCGAGAACCTAATTCCGCCTTCTCTCGAGTACCCGACAAATTGTGTAGCCGATCAGTGCGACCAAAGGACGATGGGCGCAAAGAGAGGAAAGTGGTTGCAAACTGTTGTAACTATCCGGATTCCAGGAATCCAGGCTGGACCAAAAGGCGTGAAGACCGCCCGAGCAGAAATTGGGATCAGGCTGCCTGATACCCTATCAGGCCCTGTTAAGGTACAGCCAGGGCGTGGCTGATGAGGGCCTGATAAGGTGCAGATCGTGAAGCATGACTAAATAATCCTCACTTCACATGGGGCGAGCCTGATGCCAGCCTGATCAGGGCCGGATAACGTACAGGTAGGGGACACCTGACGGGATATCCTTCGTTTATGACGATGCTAGCCTGATGGTACCCCGATCAGGGCCTTAGCAGGTGAATCTATGCACGTGTGAGGCACTTTGTACAAGTAGATTTAGTCGTGTATATCTGTCTACCGGAGCTTAAAAGCAAATTTGACATTATGTTTCGCAAGTTGAGGATAGCAGAGTTGATTAAGGCGCCGCCAAAGCAGTCCCCATTGGCAAGGTCGCTGGTTCAAGTCCGACCATAAGTTAAATAAAAATTAATTTTTCCGCAGATTAGATTGTAGTAATTAGTAAATTTAATCCGAAGAACAAATGTAAAAGGTTCACAAGCCCGATAAAATAACGCTAATAAATACAAAATATTTATTATATTTTTCTGAGGCGGCAATCAGGCACCTTGATTAGGCCGTGATCTGGCACCCTGATCAGGACCTTATAGGTGCCTTAAGGTGCCTTATCAGGCCCTGATGAGGAGTCAGGCCGTGCCTGGTAGAGACGTGACATCAGCCCGACGGTAATTTCTGCTCGGGCGGAAGGCCGGTCTTCAGCTTCGTCCTCTCGATAGCCTGCCCTAAGGTTTTTCTCTTCCAAAGGATAGAAGTCGAGGAATGGAGAAAGGAGAAACCGCAGTTCGTTTCACTGAACTGCGGTTGACGATTCGGAAGAAAAATCGAAAGAAAATAAAAGGCAAGCACATTCATCGCGCGGCGACGGGAATTTCAAGAAAGAAGTGATCCTTCCGCGGAAGTCAGGCTCTTCCGAGCCGATGAGACTTGTAAATCAGAGACGAGAAGGGACGGGGGAAGGTACGACAATCAAGCGAAGTTAGGGGAGAAGCCGACGAGTCGCCAAAAGTTACCGGCAACTTTTGCGCGGTTAAAGTTTCGAGGGACTCCACGGATTCGCACTCGCCGTGTCTCTCCGTTGCGCGTCAACTCGTTCCAATCGTCCGCGAAGTATAATCTTCGGGTCTCGTCCCTTTTCTTCTCCGCTGTCCTATCCTAGTTTTACGAGTTCCACGGAAGCCCGCAGCCCCGACGCCCGGCGACGACGGAAACCCCGTAGTCTTTTCCGCCCCAGTCGTTACTCGGAAGTTTATCCTCGCGTCCATCCCGCTCATAACTCCACTCAACCTTTTCCTTCTTGGTCCGTCCGCACCGCCTCCCGGGTATTCGACTCTATTGTCGAAGTAGTTATACACACTTCGTGCCCGCCGCGAGGGAGAATTAGCTTTGGCTTTCGCGCATCCCCACTGAGGAATCCGAGCCGCATCGGCCGGTATTGGCTTTGAGAAAATTAAAGGTGGCTCCGTTAATTAAGGAAAAAGGACGGTAGAAAGACTTCATTTTTTGTTTTTCAATTTTTAAGTCTTAAAAAATTATCGGGAATTATTCTTTCTCGGCGGTTTAGGGGAGACCAACGATACATCCGGATTTTCAAACCCGTTTTGCCCCACCTACCACCATCGCCACCATCCAAAAGTGATTGGAGAATTGCGTTTTGTCTCATTATCCCATTTTACCCCGCTCTCCCCTATCATCTGGCCTGGGCTGTATGGGCAAAAGACCGAACGGAGTTTCATCGATAACGCGCATAGTCGATTCCTCCCCAGTAAGAAAAAATTGTAGAAAGATTGAATTTTTTAAATTTATTTTTCAACTATTACAAAAATATCAGAAATGTTACTTTTCGGCGGTTTGTCGTACGGGTCATATGGGCAAACCACTGAGAGCAGTTTCACCGATGACGCGCATAGTTCTTTCCACCCCAGTAAGAAAAAATGGTAGAAAGATTGGATTTTTTTAAATTTATTTTTGAACTTTTATAAAATTATCAGAAATATTTCTTTCCGGCGGTTTCTCATATGGGCCAACTGGGCAAACCACTGAGAACAGTTTCATCGATATCGCGCATAGTCCTTTCCGTACCGGTAAGGAAAAATGGTAGAGAGATAGGATCTTTAAAAATGTATTTTTCATATAGATTTGTTTTTTAATCACAATTTTTCGGTCTTTACCTTTACTCGTTAGTTTCTGTTTTCCGTCGGCCACACCGGCTAACGCATTTAATTTCTGAACGTAGGAAACAACAATGGGAAAAATATATTTTTCATAAACATGTTTTTTTCATAAAAATAATTGACCGCTCCTTGCCGTTATTCGTCCGTGTTTTCTTCTCCGTTTATTACCCATCCGAACGGTTCTCGAATATTGCCCTCGTAGGCCAGCCTGCCTCGACTCGACAGGTCAATCGAGCTGCAGCCGGGAAGAAAAAAAAATGAATAGAAAAAATACCGTACAAGGTACAAAAATTACGACAAAAATATATTTTTCATAAAAAATCTCTATTTCAATATTTTTTATTTTTTATTTTTATTCTCATAAAAATAATTTTCCAGTCTTTGCCTCTATCCGTTAGTGTTTTCTTTTCCGTTTATTATCCGTCCGAACGGTTCCCGATCGTTTCCCGGGTACGTTGGCCTGCCTCGAATCGACAGGTCAATCGGGGTTCACCGGTGAAGAAAAAATGAAAGAAAAATACCGTGTACGGTGTAAATATTGCCGATAGCCGTGGCGTTAAAATGTGCACGATAAAGACCCATCTAGCTTGTGTACGGAAGGAACACCACTCGCACAATGGTTGCGCTTCTGTGTCGCGCAAGCGGTTTGCACGAGTGAGCCGTGAAATTGCTTTCGCGTTAGAAGAGTGCGCACGTTTGCGGAGCTGACCGACCCTCTTCCCCGGCTTCTTTCGCGTCTCGCTCTCCTCCAGCATCCAGCGAGAGTTATTTCTATGCATAACGAAGGGAGGCGAAGCCGAAGGCTTGCCGGGAATCGGCGCCGTTAAAAGGCTCGCGAGAAATAATAATTTTATTTCCGGTGACCGCAGGCGAAAAAAAGGACCCTTCCGCTCGCCCGTCCGGTCCTTTCATCTCTCGTAACGATTATAATCACTGGTCGAAGGACTACGGCTACGAAAGCGAGGGCAAAAAATTTACCGGAAACCCTGATAAAGGAAGGTCATAAAAGGAAACAAGAAGGCAAGTGGAAAGATTCCTTTGACCGGAAAGTAACAGATTTCACTTGCGGAAAGGCAAAGGGTAGAAATCAATGAAAAATTTAACGAGCACTCGTTATACTCACTCGAATATATACAATGAATTTTTTTTTTTTGGTTTGTTATTAATGGCTAGATTGATTGACGATCTCGTGGCGGAATCGGTGAACAGGTATTCTGAGAACAATCCTTGACTTTGATGTCGTTTTCGCTCATCCTAATTTTCAGTTTATTCTAATTTTCAATTTGTTCTAATTTCCAATTTATTCCAATTCCCCATTTATTCCAATTTCCAATTTATTCCAATTCCCCATTTATTCCAATTTCCAATTTATTCCAATTCGCCAGTTATTCCAATTCTCCATTTATTCCAATTCTCCATTTATTCCAATTCTCCATTTACTCCAATTCTCTATTTATTCAAATTCTCTATTTATTCCAATTCTCCATTTATTTCAATTCTCCATTTATTCCAATTCTCCATTTATTCCAATTCTCCATTTATTCCAATTCTCCATTTATTCCAATTCTCCATTTATTCCAATTCT
Source organism: Ichneumoninae sp. A BG-2022a (assembly GCA_030522665.1). Taxonomy (NCBI): domain Eukaryota; kingdom Metazoa; phylum Arthropoda; class Insecta; order Hymenoptera; family Ichneumonidae; species Ichneumoninae sp. A BG-2022a. The sequence goes on along the minus strand of JAPYZC010006677.1, from coordinate 8,431 downwards.
CCATTTATTTCAAGTCTCCATTTATTCCACTTCTGCATTATATTCCACTTCTCCATTTATTTCAATTCTCCATTTATTTCAATTCTCCATTTATTTCAATTCTCCATTTATTTCAATTCGCCATTTATTCCAATTCTCCATATATTTCAATTTTCGATTTAAGTCCAGCGTTCGAAAAAACGGGAAAAGTAAAGAAAAATTACTGCAACTACTTATTAGAAGCTCCCACGCGTCGATGGGACCGCTGTACCACTATATTTACGTTCCGACGCTTCGTAGCAAGCGTCAGTTGATCAATCGCGCGGACTAATTACATCAGGGACCGACGTTGGTATAATTAATTCCCTCTGGGCGAATAGAGTACAACGAGTTAGATACCCGTACATACCCGTAGTGTCCTCGGCGTCAGTAAACTTTAACGTGTAACGTAACAAGAGTATATACAGTCTTTGCTCTGCAAACGAGTGTGTGTACAGTAGGCTACTAATTGGTAGTTAGCGGGTGAGCGCGGGAAGGGCCGATCGTCATTATTCGAGGGGTGCCAAGGCGGTGCTTCGTCACTTCGGAGTTTCCGACGGGTTACCGAGCCTCGATGCAATGATTTACCATTTTTTCAGATTTTTCAAAAAACCTAAAAAAAAAAAATTTCCTCGGATTCCGCCAAAATTATTCTGTTCCCGACCAAGAGATGTCAAGAGACTTCTCCAGAATTTAAACAATTTCCCAACTATGTGCGATCGTTAAAATCTTCGTCACTTCATTCGCGTCGCACTAAGCAGTACCATAATTACCGACGAAGTTGAGCAAAAGTTCTCTCGTGAAGACTCGAGAAGGCGAACGAGGGAACGGTCGTTCGTCATTATTCGAAGAGTGCAAGCCGGTACTTCGTCATTCCACAGTTCCCGAAGTGTCGCCGAGACGCGACGCGAAGAATTGCTATTAAGGGAATACGTCACATAACGACTTTTCTACTTTTAGAACTAAAAATCACGAGTGTCATAAAGCAATGAATAAGGTTTTTTTATAAGAATTTCTAATAATTTTTTTCCCCACATGGATTCTGAGATACGTGAGCTTAAAATGGTGTTAATTAGCATAATGTGCATTTGGTGCCGCGTGAAAAACAACATTTTTTTTTAAATATATATTTCCAGACTACGGTATTCAATTTTTTTTTTCGAAAATAACGTTACAACATTATTAGGGACGCATTAAGAAAATTAAATCGACGTATGCCCATAGATTTTTGAAGATATAACGAGTTGAAGGAGCTTCGAAAATGTATGTGAATAGAAACCTAGGCCTCAACCGTTGCTAGCAACTTTCCTTTAAAAAAAATCTTTAAAAAAAGTCCTACACTGTAAAAAAAAAATTGTTTGAAAATTAATGAACAGTATTGAAAGCTTTTTTACATAAACCGTTTCTGAAATTTCGAACACATGTGCGTTGATTGACGATCACTTATACAGTTGCACTTATACAGTAATATTTGTATTTTTCATGAACATTTTTGTAAATTTCAAGCAAAAAATTTTACAAGCAAAGTACATTAATGTTTAATTAATATGAGTAATGTTAGCAAATTTCAAGTTCCAGTACATTAAATTTACAATTTATTTTTACAGTGTAGAATCGTCCGAAAAATTAGGATTCTGAAATTATTGTGTTCCCGATCCGTCGAAAGGTTCCTCCAGAATTTATCCCACCCGGTGCTTCGTCACTCCGGAGTTCCCGAAGTGTCGCCGAGGCTCGATCCAATTATTTGCTATTAAAAAAAAAATCCAATTTCCTAGAATCGAAATAAAACAATTGTATCCTCGATCCGTCGAGAGGCTCCTCCAGAACTTATCGTACGGGATGCTTCGTCACTCCGCAGTCTCCGTCGTATCGCCGGATCCCAAGGCGAAGATTTGCTATTAACAGCAACAAAAAAATCAATTTCCTGTAATCGCCCGAAAAATTCCATTCCCGATCGGTCGAGAAGCTTCTCCAGAATTTAAACGATTTCCCAACTATCTGCGATCGTTAAAATCTTCGTCACTTCATTCGCGTCGGACCGAGCGGTGCCATAATTACCGGCGAAGTTGAGGCAAAAGTTCTCTCGTGAATATTCAAGATGGTTTCCGAACGAAGTTCCTCTAATGCGATCGTTAAATCGCGATGATTTAAAATCGGGACCGATAAAGAGACGTACATATATATAACATATACATGTACATTATATAAGATATATATATATATATCTTATATAATGTAAGAACTCGCGAGGAGCTTCGGCCATTATTATCGGAGAATTCTCGTGTGCGCTGAGTAGCCCCGGGCTGCGTTTATAGTTCGAAGTTTATCGAGCAAAGCTATCGCGGAAGTGGGACTCGGTCCTTTTTCTTTGCGTGTCTCCGCCGGTCGGTCCGCCTCCGTCTTTCCTTGTAAATTCTGCACGGACGCAAACACAAAGCCTCGCCGAGGCGTCGAGAGTCTACTCGCGGATCCGCGGACCTAGACTTCCCGGCAAATATAAAATCTCTTTGAGCTCGCTCCGGCAATGCGCGTTATCGATGAAACCGCTCTCGGCGGTTCGCCCATATGGCGCGCAGGTTGGCTTTGCCATTTGCGTTTCTAAGCAGCAATATTTCCGTCAATTTTGTAAGAGTTAAAAAATAAATAAAAATGTCCAATCTTTCTGCGGTCATCTTTCCTCGATTATCGGAGCTACCGCTAATTTTCTCAAAGCCGATACCGGCCGATCCGGGCTGAAGTCCTCCAGGGGGTGCGCGAAAGTCGGAACTAATTCTCCCTGCGGCGGGAACGACGTGTGTGTAACTGCTTTGACTATACACGGAGAAAAATAGTTCTGTTTCTCTAACAAAATGTAGATCTTTAATAATTTATTGTTGCGGTGGCAAAAATATTTGGCATTTATAGCAAAATATTTGTTGGCCCAGCAAAATATTTGTTGGCCCAGCAAAATATTTATTGGCCCAGCAAAATATTTGTTGGCCCAGCATTGGCCCAGCAAAATATTTGTTGGCCCAGCAAAATATTTGTTGGCCCAGCAAAATATTTGTTGGCCCAGCAAAATATTTGTTGGCCCAGCAAAATATTTCTTGGCACAGCAAAATATTTCTTGCCACAGCAAAATATTTCTTGCCACAGCAAAATATTTCTTGCCACAGCAAAATATTTCTTGCTACAGCAAAATATTTTGTTGTTCCTATGTTAACCAGGTAAATGAGTTGTGTTAACAAAATAGTGTATCGTGCAACAAGGCCCGAAAGTTGGCGATTGCGACGAGTGTGAGATTTCACACGAGTCGCAATTGCCTACATCATATTTTTTGCAACGACTGCATGAATAGTGGTACTTTGAACGGTAGTTTTGCGGGACGAACAGTGAAAAGTGAGGTTGTAACTTTTCCTGTCTGGGGACGAAAGTGAATTCCCAAGGGACGAAAGTGAATCAATCGCGAACTGCGCATGCGCGACGCACCTTTTCTATACAACTTTTAAAACAGCGACTTTCGGCCCGCAAAAGTGCCATGAAAAAGCACCGCTTTTGTTACACCGCACGTGTTACAAAAAAACAATTTTTTTTGATGAATAATTTCTTCGTACGGAAGTTAAGTGCTTTAGTCGGTGTAATCAACGAAATAGAAAAGCTGACGAATGAAGGCAAGAAAGGAAAATTATTCTTAAAAGTTTTTTCGTACGGAAATTAAGTGCGTTGGCCGGTGTAATCGAATGCACTGATTAACTATTCACCGGTCTCGCGGACGCGCGATTCAACTACGCCCGTACTGACGTACGGAAGTCAAATGCTTCAGTCGTTGTTACCACCGAAATAGAAAAGCTGACGAATGGAGGCAAGAAAGGAAAATTATTCTCAAAAAAAAAGTTTAAAGGCAATGTATACGAAAATATATATATATTTTTTTTTCGTACGGAAATTAAGTGCGTTGGCCGGTGTAATCGAATGCACTGATTAACTATTCACCGGTCTCGCGGACGCGCGATTCAACTACGCCCGTAGCATGGTCGGGTGGTCATTCCTCTCGTCTAATTATATCGGATGTAACGTAACTCCGGATCGCCTCATTCGTGACGTACGATCATTAGGGGGATCGTCGAATCGTTTCGTCGATTCGGTCCGTGCTGTTGCGTCCGCGCGGCCCATCTATATGAGGCAGCGAGCACGATGGGAAACCATTCGATTACGAACGCGTCCGAGAGGGTAAAGGGGGCGATAGAAATGGAAAGCGGTGCTTTCCCTGTTCTCCCACGTCGTTCCTTCTCGTTCGGTCGGGTTTGCTCATTTGTGTTCTCTTCCTCCGTTCGCGTACATTCTCACCGCGTGCGCGCATGCTAATCGAACAGCGAAGTCGGCGATACCACGGAAACATCATGAATCACCGTATCGGGGCCTCGCTCCGATGTAATTGCGGGATTAAAACCGGCATTTACTACGCGCCGTCCCTGCACGCGAAACTCGTAATGCAAATCGTCCGCACGCATACCGTCCCTGTTCGGATACTCGATTACCGCAGATTTTATTCGCACGTTGCATTCGTCGAGATGCTTGGTAACTTTTGAGTCGGCGGTTGCGCAACGAACTGCCCAAATTTGTTTAAAATTCGCAATCTCTGTAATCACTCTATAGCGACCGCTTTATTCGCTACACAGAAAAAAATATCATTGAATCAAGTAAAATTTGCTTGCGGGCTGCCAATGAAGTAATAATGTTGTTTCAATTCTACTCTGAATTCGTACAATTTCATACCGGATTGAAACGATAACATGTCACCTTGACAGTCTTGCTGTCGTTTCAATATCATATGGAATTGTAAGAATTGAAAGTAGAATTGTAACAAACATTTTTTCTTCGGCAGCCCGCAAGCAATTTTTTTTTCAGTGTATACCATTTACGGGATACATTTAGGTGGTGTTGCGTTGTGCATTTGTTATTACGTTTTTCTGAAGATTTAATAAGAAATGTCGTTTCGATGAATGCCGCTTATGTTTCGGAAATTTTTGTCACAAGTTCCAAAGGATGAGTAGTCTTTGCTTGGAGCTACCTTAAAACTTATTAAATCGCAATCTCTAAAAACTGGCTACAGCAATTCGTGCTTTACTATTTTTTGTATTTAGGGTAGATTTAGGTGGTAATATGGGCACATTTACATCTCTATCACTCACAACTCTACCGGATAATAACTGTATGAAAATCTCTACCAGAAAGTAAAAAAAAACTCTACCGGAATTGTAATTAAACTACCGGAATACAAAGCTAGACGGTTGCCCTGTATTTCGGTAGAGTTTTATTTCAATTCCGGTAGTGTTTTATTTCAAGTCGGATAGTTTTATTTTGATTCTGGTACAGTTTTTTTTACTTTCTGGTAGAGATTTTCATACAGTTATTATCCGGTAGAGTTGTGAATGGTAGAGATGTAAATGTGCACATATTACCACCTAAATCTACCCTGTAAATACAAACAATAACAAAGCACGAATTGCTGTAGCCGATTTTTAGAGATTGCGAATTAATAAGTTTTAATGTAGCTCCAAGCAAAGACTACTCATCCTTTAGAACTTGTGACAAAAATTTCCGAAACATAAGCGGCATTCATCGAAACGATATTGGTTATTAAATCTTCAGAAAAATATAATAACAAATGCACAACGCAACACCACCTAAATGTATCCCGTAAATAGTATAGCGAATAAAGCGTCGCTATACATTTATAGAATGATTACAGAGATTGCGAATTAAAAAAAAATTGGGCAGTTCGCTGGTAGAGTTATGAGTGGTAGAGATGTAAATGTAACGTAATACGTTCTGTATTTATTATTACAATTTTCTAACGCCTTAACAACAAATATTGTTTCAATCAATGCCGCTTACGTGCCAGAAAATGTCACAAAGTTTCAAAGTCCACTCTTTGCTTGCACCTCCCTTAAAACTTTTCAATTCGCAGTCTCTAAAAACTCCCTACAGGAATTAATTTGTTGCCCTACTATTTACAGGACCCATCTGGTTGGTGATGAGTTCACGCATTCGCTTAAGTTCCCTTTTGGCAACTCTAAAAGAGCTCTCAGCAACCTCCGCCCGATATTTCCCATGTATTTCATAATTCCCTCGCGAACTTGCAAGAGCTAATTATCAATGTTCGGAAATTAATCTAGTGAGCCTGGCCATCCAATGAATCATCGCATCTCCCGGTGTATCCGGCGAAGGGTTTGCCAAGTGACTGCGTGAAATTTAGCGTCGATCCTTCCAATTTGCATTACCGTCTCGAGAGTCGGGAGGCCGATAGCTGCGGCATGCCGGTGAAACTCCGAGTCCTACAATTGCGGCGTCGCTTTCGATTATCCGGCGCGCGTATCTATCCGGTTGCTCACCCTAATGCCTAATGGAAGATTAGACTCTCGGGGAGGCTGAGGCATTTACGTGGTGCAGAGGTTGGTTCGCTTATCAGCGAAAGCGACTTCCACGACCCCGTCGTCGCCGCCCCACAAGCACCGGACCACTTCGGATGTTTGATATAGCGTCGAATAACCGTCGGGACGGTTAAGTGTTTTTGCCAGGACCGACCCTGTTCCTTCTTCTTCCCATAAACACACGAAACCCATTCCAAACCTTTTTTTTTTTTTTTTGCTCTCCCATTTCCGCACCAGGAACTACCGGGAAGGCCCGACGAGAGGGAAAAAAAGGAGTTAAAAATCTAGAGCTACCGAGGGAAAGAACTACTCTCGTGCCCTTTCGTACGGAAGCTTTGGGTATGCTTCGTTGATTTGAGAGGAGCTTGTACCTAGTCTCCTGTACCCGGTATGACGGATTCGCGGGTACAAGAGGCTTTTTTTTTTTTTTTTTTTTTTAAGGCGGCGGATGGTTAAAAGAAAACCCTCTGCAGATATTTCGGCCATACTACGTGATTGCCACGTTCGGGTGGCCAAGTGGGGATGAGGTGCGGGACCGGTGCTGGCCGGCGCTGGGCCAACACTGGCCCGGTGCGGCACTCCCGCTAGGACGCAAATAGTACACATGTGATACGCGGACTTAATTAACAATTTTGTAGACTTAAAAGCCATCTTTAAGGCCATATGAGGCATCGCGCCTGTTTCGCTACCACGTTATCAGTTTATGATGCTTGATTAGGGTATGAGATATCGAAAACTAGGTCCGTCTTTCGCCAAAGTCATATACTTTCTTGTGAGCTCTCACGTTAATAAAAAAATGCACTGGAAACATCTTTGTTTTAAAATTAATTAACGGTATTGGAAGCTTTTTTTTACATAAACTGTTACTGAAATTTCAAACACATGTGCGTTGCAATTTGACCGTAAAATTTTGATTTTGAATAAAAATGTTTGTAAATTTCAGGCAAAAGATTTGTAACTTTAATATATGTTATTTTTATTTTAGGAAAAAGTACATTAATGTTCAATTAATGAAAGGTACGCAAATTTCAAGTTCGAGTACATTAAATTTACAATTTATTTTTATAGTGTATCATATTTCGAATATGTATGTAAACTCTTTATTTTAATGATTCCACCGATGACGCCCGTTCGCGCATCAATCGAAAAAAACCATGCAACCGATCAACAAAACCGTCGTCGAGCGCCCAAAAAACAATTTGCGCTTTCGCTGGTCTTCGCCCAGTTTAGAGTCGCTGTTCGTTCGACAAAAGTGCCTTTTTCATGTACCTCATAACGATTTTCGATTTAACACCGATTACTACTTTCCCAAGCCTACGATAGAGCCATACTTCGGGAGATAAGCGTGTGCTTTATGCCGCAGTAGATTTTCCAATAATATGGACTCATACCGAGCTTACGCGGAAGTCGGGCGTCGAGATATCGCGATCGGGGGTCCTTGGTCGTAGTCGGTGGGTGCAGAATTTCTGCCGCTTTCACGGGGAATGTATTGCCGAGGGATGCTGGACTGCCAGCAATCGATATTCAACCCCCTCGTCCCCCACCCCCCTCCTGCGCTACGGCGCCTATGGAATCGAGACCTTGCTCTCGAGAACGTTCCGTGTCATCTTCCCTTCCCGACTGCTAACAGCAACTTTTTTTTCCTGCTTATCCGCACTTTTTCTGTACAGGGCAAGAATTAAACTAATGCGAATTTATACTTGTAATATTTCAAATTTTATCGTACAGGTTAATTATTATTTTTAACTAATATGGTTGAATAAAGACGGGTCTCAGAACCACTTTGACATAATTCGTAGTGCATCGATAATTACCTCGATAATTACTTGGTATCCAGAACGTTTCGTGTCATCTTCCCTTCCCGACTGATGACAGCAACTTTTTTTTCCTGCTTGTCTGATCTTTTTCTGTATAGGGCGAGGATTAAACTAATGCGAATTTATACTTGTAATATTTTAAATTTTATAGCGCAGGTAAATTATGTTTTTAATACTAATATG
>JAPYZC010006676.1:0-10958 GCA_030522665.1 Ichneumoninae sp. A BG-2022a | reverse complement strand
TTAGGTAGCTTAGCTGAGTGCGGGTAGGGAGTGCTAGGGGGGAATCGGGATGGGGTTCCGTAAAAACCCGACAGGGTATACGGTGGAATTGGAACAATATATATATATATTTTTAATTATAGGGTGAGGGGAATGAATAAATTGGCGACTCACCGCTCTGCCGGCCTCATTGTTGTGGAGGTTCATTTTCTCCCTCAAGTTTCTGCCCCTCTCGCCGGTGTCGACGAATTCCCTTGAGAATTTGAATCCGTAGCCGATATTGTCGGAGCAGCCGCCCCATTCCCAGTCCCGTACGGCTGACGGTGCTCTCGACTGATGTGTGTAATCACACGAGCACGATTGTATGCTTCCCTCGCTGCAGGCCCTCGCTATGCTGTGGGTCACCGCTGCGCTGGTTATCGCGTAGATGAAGGCCGTCTCGCGACATCCTGTTACCAGAACAACAAAAACAAACGAAAAACCAATGGTTAGTTTGGGAGAATTAAAAACATTTTAGATTTTCGATCTGGCGTCCATGAGGTGCCATTTTTTGCTCCCGATGTTGTTATTTACCCCCCCCCCCCCTCCAGCCGGAGGGGAGAGACAGTGGGCATAAGAATGATAAATAAAAATGATATACATTTATTTATTAATTCCTATTTATTTCCTATTTATTTCCTATTTATTCCTATTTATTCCTATTTATTCCTATTTATTTATTTATTAATTTTTAGAGAAAAATTATATCATCAGTTTTTTATGTTGCTGATAGCAAAAACTACGACGATTTCTGCACCTTATTCATTGATTACATTTTTTGCTCGAGACCGTTCGTCAATAATTTTCATTCATCTCAAGTCGAAACTCACATTTGACCTTAAGTTTGATCCATAGATCGAACTTACGTTTGACCTTAATTTTGATCCATAGATCGAACTTATGTTTGACCTTAATTTGGATCCATAGATCGAACTTATGTTTGACCTTAATTTCGATCCATAATTCGAAAATAACTATGACCGTAACTTTGATCCACAAATCGAATCTATTTCTGACCTTAGGTCTGATCCACGGATCGAACTTGCGTTTGATCTTAGTTTTGATCCATAGATCGAAAAATATGCTTAAAGTTTGTTCTCCAAAGTGTTGCGTGGGCGGTAAAAGCGAGCCGCACAGCGCACAGTGGAACTACGTCTCAATCCTCAGGTGTAGGAGAGAACTACCTGAGTCCGAAAGCGAGCCGAGTCTTTGGCGCAGGTGGAGTGAGCCGCGCCGAGTCTGACCTTAACCCGCACCTCTGACCGACCCGTGGTGAGGCGGGCGTGCGCCCGAGAGACCGTACGGCAAAAGAGAGAAAAGAAGAGGGGATCGAGGGCCCCGACCTTATCTGCATAAGGCGCAGGTGCCTGACGGCACCTTTGTGTTTGAGTCGCGCGGGTTCTCGCCGGCATTGCACCAGTGAAGATATCAGCAGAAGCGAGAACGGGCCCCGAGACCCCCGGGGAATCAACGCTATGTATAGATATATATATATATATATATATATATATATATATAATATATGTATGCAAATCAGACCTCAAAAATATAGCTAATGACATTAAGTACTACATTTTTTTGCAGGGTCGAGTAGCCTCGATTTTTCGTTAGAAATAATTATGTACCAAAATGCATTTTTTTCAAATAAATTTTGGGAAAGTAAAATGTAATTTTGTCTACTTGGAAGACGTTTAAGAGTTTTTATAAATGTCTACAGTTGAGACCTCAAAAATATAGTACACAATATAGTACTACATCTGGCCTGAATGTTTTTTACTGCGTCGAATAGCTTCGATTTTTCGTGATAAATAATTATTTAGGAAATTATTATTATTTTTTTTTTATAAATGCTGGTACAGTAAAAGTTCATTTTGTATACTCGGAAGACGTTTGAGAGTTTTTATAAACGTGTACAGTTGAGACCGCAAAAATGTAGTACTACATCTGGCCTTAATTTTTTTTTCTCCATCGAATAGCTTCGATTTTTCGTGACAAATAATTATGTAGGAAATTATTATTATTTTTTTTTATAAATGCTGGGAAAGTAAAAGTTCATTTTGTACACTTGGAAGACGTTTGAGAGTTTTTTTTCAGCCGTAGCCCACCATTTGGTCTATCCCCGCGCGATTAGTTAAAACTACCTTCGTTGAGATTCAAAAACCTGTTTCACATACCTGCTCCGCTAAAACTGTATAACACGTATTGGATACTACGGGATTGGTCCTTTTTTTCAATTTTATTTTTATTTTTATTATTTGTTCTCCCTCCGTTCGTTCTGTACCTGTTGCCCGCGCGAGCAAGGGTCACACTTTTTCACGAAGCCCCGAGAGCGCGGGCTGGGAGTCGACTCGATTAATTGCGAATTAGGGTCGAATTAAGGAGAATTGATTATTCGGGTGACACGAAAGATTTATATCGGCCGATCGTTGATAACGGATAACTATTAGTTGGCATTCCTTCGGAAACTCGTGTCGCTTTATTCGGAATCATACATATATATGTATATAGTGTTGTCGAGATTTCGAGATTTCGAGATTCAGCCAGACGGAGAGGAGAGACGTGACTAATTTCTTACTTTTATCTGATAGACAAACTCCTCGATCGTTATTGAAGATATCGAAGATATACGTTGGATATATATAAATATATTTTATCAATTTTTTAAAAATTTCTTTATCAATTTAGATTAAAAACAATGACAATTTGAAGATATGTTATCTTAAAAAAAAGAACAGGACATTTAAAGAAATTGCACCAATTCATAGACGTCTCGCCTGTGTAGCAAGTGACTAATTTCCTGCCAACTTCTGAAGCGCGCTCCTCGACATAAATTTTGAAATGTTCGTCCCCGAAGTATAAGTAGGATATTTTGTTAATCTTAATTTTTTTTTCTTTATCAATTTAGATTAAAAAGAATATCCATTTGAAGATAAGTTATCTTCACAAGAATAAATAATAGGTAATCGTTTCAAGAAACGTCATATTTATAATTACCGAAAAAAAATGACACCAATTCATAGACGCTTCGCTGCGTCAGGCAAGTGATTAGTTTCCTGCAGAACTTCTCGAGCGCGTTCCTCGACATAAATTTTGAAATTTTCGTCCCCGAAATATAAGTAGGATATTTTTTTTATCTTCATTTTTTAATCTAAAAATAAAAAAAAAAAAAAAAAAAAAGAAAAAAAAAAAAAAAAACATAAAAAAAAAAAAAAAAAAAAAAAAAAAAAAAAAAAAATGACACCAATTCATAGACGCTCCGCTGCGTGAAGCAAGTGACTAATTTCCTGCCGAACTTCTTGAGCGCGCTCCGCGGCATAAATTTTGAAGCGTCCGTCCCCGAAAGGCTTCCCTGTGTGATGATAAACATTGTCGAATACCGGAGCCAATTTATCTCTTTCTCTCTCCGCATTACGACGAGCGCTCCCTTTCCAGACTTCTCTCGAACACTGGCCATCCCCGTATAATTGAAACATTTTCGGGACGTGACAGAAATTTCATACGACGCTCGTCCGTTCGACTGTGAAAAAGAAAAAAGAAGAAAAAAAACACACACACGCAACGGCACACACAGAGCCACCTGAACTGCTATATAGCGCGGGCAGTTGAAAACTAGTCTACGATACATAAAGCCATACACCGGCCGAGAAGAAATTCCTCGACTCGGTTCTGCCCGGCGCGATAGCGCGTCTCACCGGGTCCCATAAGTAACCGAAACGAACGTGCGCGCCTCGCTCGAGAAATCGTGAAACGGTGGAAATAAGATGTCAAAAGCCGTTTTCATCTACGCTTCTTTATTTTTTATTTTTTTTTTCTACGGAAGGTCGGATCAGAAGCGAAAGCATCGGTGAAAGAGCGCGAGGAGCGAAGGAACGGCGAGAGATGATCGTCCGTATCGAATTTCCGAGTCGAAGATCCGAATTCGTCACGAATCTTTTCCGAGGTGGCCCTCGGTGCGCCCCGAAGACCTCCGGTAGTCTTCCTCGTGGTCGAGGTGACGCCTTTTTTTAAATCTGTCCTTCTCCGTCCGAGGTTTGGAGCGAAGGGAGGATTTTTCGCCGTCTCGCTCGTACGCGCGAGGTTTTTCCCTAAAGTCCCCAAACAAGAGGACGAACGGGACCCTCGAGAGTGGCGCGACGGAAGCGAAGACTCGTCGACAGGGCCATCGGTGACAGGACGGCGAGAGGGACCAGCAAGATTTACACCGTTCCAGCCTGTTAACCCAGCCGGGGAGATCCTCTTCTCACCCTGAGAAGACTCTTCCCTCGAGCGAATTTGACGTACCGTCCCGCTAAATTTCATTGGTTCCAGATATTATTTGTCATCATCTCGGTGCACCGTGACCGGGAGAGAGTTACAGCCTCGCTGTCCCAAAGTGGCGCGAGAGATCTCACTCGGCTTTAACGCCGAGAGCAAAAACGTGTCGAAAAAAAAGGAATCGAGCTCGGAAATTTCCTACTTTCTAAGGGCCAACACTCTTCCTGGGGGAGGTGAAAAGTGGATTTTTTTTGGCGTTAAGATTCCTCGACCATTCCCATACGTTTGTTAAAAGTGCTGCAAATATGTTCGAATTGTTCATGATTTTTGTCTATACTTTCCATGAATTTATGTCGATCCTGTAATGGCTCCGAGGGTTCTAAAAGAAAACTACAAGTGGCAGCTAATTTTGGTCAACAGTTGTCCCAACAGGTTTGAATTCGATCGCGGATATTTTAGACCTCGCACCCAGAAAAATAATTTATAAATAAATATTTTTTTATATTATATTATATTATATATATTATATTATATACATTATATTATATATATTATATTATATACATTATATTATATGTATTATATTTATTTACAAATAAATTAAATAAATGTTTACTTGAATCAAATCAATATTTATTTTCGGGTCACCGTTCAAATAAATTTTTTTTTCTGGGACCGAAAGCAATTTTTTTTATCATTAAGATCCGCAACTCACATTTGCTAAAAGTGGTTCAAACATGTTCGATTTTATTTATACATTATTTCTATCCTTTCTATCAGTTTATGTCGATCCAATAATGGTTTTGAGGACCCTAAAAAAAATTAGAAGTCGCAGCTAATTTGCGTCTCAAGTTGTCCGAACAGATTCGAATTCGATCTCGGACAGTTTAGAACGCGAATGCAATTTTTAATTTTACGAAAATTCCTAGAACAATGTTCAGTTATTAATAAAAAGGACTGACGATTGTGGAATTACGCCTCGGCCTCCATTCCCGTCGCTTTTACGATGATCAAACAGCAAGTGTACGATCGCGATACACCGAACGGACGGATTCCCGTTCGGCCGAGGAGGAGCGCGCGCGGGGCGCGATGTTGGAAGGAAGGCCCGAGATAAGGGGACCGAGATCGCGCATCGCGTTATCGGCATCGACCTTAAAACCTCCTCGGGCGTTAAACCTCCGGCGAAACGTATGGGAAAAACCTCTCTCTCTGGAAACGACACTCGATAATCCCACCTGTTTGTCTTTCGACCCACCCTGCCAGACGCTTTTTTCCTTCCTTCTCACCTTCTTTGACACGGATAAACACACTTGTATCGTTCGGAGTTCCTCGCGCTCTTATCTGACCGCGTTCAAACAACCTCGCGAAAGGAAGTGCAGCGGTACGAACGGAGCAAATAAAAAACAAAAAATAAAAAAAAATTTTAACGTAGAAATTCTTCGTCTCGTCCACTCGCAGGATACACACGCATGTACGACACAGCAATGACTCCATATAGCAGCAATGTGTAACTACTATGAGGTTCGGTACCTGTCCCGCCGAGTCTCGCTCGGGTCAACAGGTGCGCCTGCGGGACGTGGATTCCGGATGACTGTGCTCCTGACGTCATCGAGTCATATCGTCAAACATGACCTCTATGACAACTCGAAATCTTTCGTTCCCGTTTTGCTTGGCGTACATTTTTTATTTATTTATTTTTTATCGATGATAAAATTTATTTTGTCAAAGAGCTGTTAATTATTGTTTCTTGAATATATTTTTTGACTGCTGAAAATAATGATGCATTTTACCCCGCCCTCGCTGGTGGACCGACGTAGACTCAAAATAAGAGACAAGTTTGCGTAGTTATACGAATTATGCGGGCGTTGCTCGGTCGTCGATCATCAAAGCTTAACATGATGAGATTAATCGGCGTGTATCGGTAAATAAACGCACCACATAGCCCTTTAAATTGGTTCAATAGATTGAATAACATCAATTTCGTTACTTTCGAATAGTGCAGAGCGGGGCAAAACGGACCCGAGTCTTCCATTCGAGATAAAACACTCTTCTCAATCCCGAGATTTTTTTTATGGTCCATTTTGCCCCGTTCTTGAAAGTTCGAGCGATGAAGACTTAAAATAAAAGACAAGCCTCAGCAGCCATTCGAATTATGCAGGCATGCGATTCTCCGGTTCGTCGATCATCGAAGTTGAGCAAGATGGAGGTCTCTTTCGCATCCCGATCGCTTTCGATATGTCGAATCGGCGTGTACCAGTTCGGGTAAACAAACAGACCATATAGGCCCGATGGCATGCGGCACGCAGCTCGCGGCTCCGCTCGGCGGTCTGCGTAGATGAGAAGGTGGAACGGACGGAGGCAGCGGAGCCCCGAAGAGCTCGCGAAACGGTCGGAGACGGTGGAAAAGTTGCGGGAGTAAGAGGGAGTCGAACGAAGAGAGCTCTGGGCATGAGCGCGCTCCGCGAGATCTCTCGCGGAGGCTGCGGAGGAGAGGACGGAGAGATCTCTCGCGCGCGGGTTTTAAAGACGGTGTATAAGAGGAGCTCGGCTCGGAGTTGCCGAGGCCCGTGGAACCAAACAAGATGTAAAAATCACAGGAAACCCACTTGGCTCGCGGGTCACGTTTTCGCAAGAAATCGTGGCGTGCCGTCGACACATGTAGCCCATCATAGTCAGCGATTTATGGCGGCGTAACGCCACGATAAAAAGCCGTCTTGTACCATATAAGCGGGCACGTTATGCCCGGCTTCGGGGACAGGTATTGATTGAATTTATCCTATAAATGGACGATTATGTCGGGTAAGGCTCGAACGAAAATATTCGGAGCGCGCGGCTGGGCTTATCCTGAGGATACTTTTCTCCGGGTACGCTTTTATGTATGTGGCGTGCGTTATCGTATGTGTGTGCGTGTATGTTCGGCGATGTCCTCGTCTCGCGGACATCGTACGGAGTTCTTTCTCCGTCGATGTTTATATATCTGTTGCCAAAGGCAGCCCACTTTGATGAAGACGTGATTAGAAATGGCAACGAGTTTATTTTCCGTCTCGATCGCAAGATCTCGAGGAGAGATGAGATCGAAGGGATTCCCGGATAGATGCGGAACACGGACGAGCGAGTTTCAGCTTTTTTTTGAGACGGGGAGTCGAAATTGAGATCAAATTTGGGATCAAATTTGAGATGGATTTTGGGATCGAACTTGAAATCAATTTTGGAATCGAACTTGAGATCAATTTTAGGACCAAACTTGAGATCTACTTTAGGACCAAACTTGAGATCTATTTTAGGACCAAACTTGAGATCTATTTTAGGACCAAACTTGAGATCTATTTTGGGGTCAAACTTGCGATCAATTCTGAGATAAAACGAGAGATCAATTTCAGGATCAAATTTGACTTAAAACTTGATTTTATCGCCAAAATATCATAATTGCAACTTCAAAGCCAAGTTCAAACTCACGTTGTAACTCACACTGAAACACAATCTTTTTTAGTTAGAACTTAAGTTTGATCTTAAACCGGAAAATAAAGTTCCAACTTACGTTTTAACTCTTTTGAGTGTATTTAGGTTATTATTATTATTGTTACTGAAAGGTGATGAGTGGCTTGCAGTCGTAGTTGAAACTTCGTCGGGCTTAAGTTCGAACTGGACTTTCGTGCGAGAGCGGACACGAGAAATTTTTGTTTCGCCGCGCGATAGTTAAGGTATAAAAATAAAATGAAAATATCTACTTGGCACGAAAATCACGCGCGACCTTCGACCCCGCGACCGGTTTACCCGAGACAATCGGACGGGCTGACGTGTGCAGCGAGGGCAAACGGTTTGCGGAGGTGTAAGAGAGGCACGAAGCCGCGAGGACGACGAGGAGAGACGCCGGTCCAGGCGAGAGTCGTTTTCTTCCTCCGGTGGCGGAGGAAATATCTTGGGCAGCACGCGGGTAAGGCCCCACTCTCTCTTTCTCTCTCCCCGGACCGGCGACACGACGATGAAGGAGGCAAAACGGAGCCGAGAGGAGCCAAGAAACGGCGAACCCGACGGGCGGCACCGGGGCATCGAGAGTGCGGTAGGTGGCTCGCGGCGGCGAAATGATTACAAGCCGCGAACGCACTCACTGCCAGCAATAATATCGAGTACAAACTCTCGCAAAAGTTTTTATCCTCAAATATAATTTTTTCAAAATTATTTTACCGAAAAATTTGACACGAAAAACCCGAAACTATAATATGACTTTTTTTGTTTTTTTGTTTTTTTTTTTTTTTTTTCATTGCGGTTTTAAAAATTTGCCACCAGATGTTTTAGACGAAAATAGAAAGATCGCGTGCGCAACTGGGAATGCAAGTTTCGCACTATCCAAATATAAACGACGTACAATATTATGGCATTTATTTACGGATAGCTTTTTAAATAATTATAGGGAACGTGTTATACATATTTTTTGTTCTCTTTCTTTTTCTTCAATTTTGGGGATTTTGGGAAAGATAAAATTTGATTACAATTATTTTACCGAAATTTTACGGGTTCAAGACGAGATCTTTTAGACAAAAATAGAAAGATCACTTTCGCAACTTGCCGACAGATTGTTTTTTTTTAATTTTTTAAAATAATTATACTGAACGTGTAATAAATGGTTTTTTGTTTTGCTTTAATTTTAGAAATTTGGCGAGAGATAAAATTTGATCGAGCTTGTACCTGCGTCTAATCCGGAAACGACCGTTTAGAGACCCGGAGCCCGGTATAAAGTTGTCGAACGTTGAAAAAAAAAGAAACGAGAGGCATGTATATAGATATATGTAGGGTGAACTCCCTTGGAACCATATCCCACGATCTCGAAATACGCCGAGTACCTACATACGCGTTACAGATCCGCGATACGGATCTCTCGTGCGGAGAGCTCTAGCCGGTCCAGATTAAAAATCCAGATTAGAATCTCGGGAGGATCTGTAGCGTGCGACTGTGCTCTTCTCTTTGGAATAGGAACGGGTAAACTTCGTGCGAATAATCCCGGCTTGGAAACGTGAATGCAAACTCGGGTTTGAATTTTTTTGAATAAAAAATCGATGTATTTTTCATTTATCTTGAATAAAAAAAATTCAGTGAAGTTAAAAAAAATGTCATTCAAAAATCGACGACAATTTGAATCTTTTGCAAAAAGTGTATTCCTTGGACTACGGATGGGTAAACTTTGTGCGAATAATCCCGGAAATGTTTGGGAACGTTAATACAGACTCGACGTCAATAAAAAAAGTCGATGTAATTAAAACAAAAAGTTTAGAATTTACAAAATGCAGTTAAATTTGTTTGCACTTGCATTAAAAAAGTGACGATAATTCTACATTTTTGCCAAAAAATGTATGCTTAAACTCCTATACGTTCGAGAAAGCGTTTCCGAGCCGTTCTACGAATCTAAAAAAAAACTATCCAGCAAGAACTTTCGAGCCTTCCTCGCTGGCGAGTCTGACAAATCGACGAAGTCGAAGAGTATTGATGACCGGCGATCGGCAGCCCCGAGAGGCTAATTGTTATCGCCTTTTATCTCTCGAACAAAACAGAGGAGACCAATTTTGTCAATGACCCGCTCCATTTCCCAGAACGGACGATCCGTCAGCTTGTCAACGGGAGTCTCCGCGCATCCACCGAACTCGTTCCCCTTTTTATTTTTTATTTTTTCAACCCTCGACAGCAAATGTATTCATTCGTTCCGGCTCAAAAGAACATCTTTAAAAATATTTTCCCCACCTTTTCCGTTCCAATCGATAAACGCAACACAATTTGCACAAAAGCGAGTTGCGTCTCTACGAATCGGACTACCGGATTATGTTCCCATCCCTCGTAAAAATTAAAAAAAATAAAATGTATAATAATTTTTAAAGACATTTTTTGTGAAATATCCTGTTACACATGTTACACGAAATATGAAATTTTATCTGAACTGTAAAATATTATAAAAATGTAAAAGGGCGCTCGTCCCGTAAATAAAATAAATAAATAAATCAATAAATAAACTCACGGAATACACGACAGCAAATATATTCATTTGTTCAGTCTCAGAAGACAATCTTTTCCATTTTCTATTTTTTTCATTGTTTGCCTTTCAAACCGATAATGCAACAAAATTTGCACAATAGCGCGAGTTGCGCCTCTGCGGATCGGAGTACCGGACGATTCAACTGGTAGCGAGTTCGCGTTACGAGACTTTTCCCATCCCCTAAAAATCTAAAAAAAAACATCACGGGGTGCGCGACAGCGTGTAGCCTTTTTTTACGTTTTACTAAGTGGCCATATGGGGTATTGCGACATAATAGTCGAGAGCATATAGCCGGCGGGGTTATGCGAGGTGCGCGCGAGAGCGGCTCGGGGAGTAAAAAAAAGCTCGGCTTACAATCGCTCGGAGGAGATCTAAAAGAGCCGCAGGGGAGCTCTCCGGAGATCTGTCCGGGGAGCGTCGACGGGTGCGAGCGAGAGAGGGCAGCGATCGGTACACGAGACGAAGGTCCATTATCAGGTTGCAAAACATACATCTGGCCGGTAGCCCGGAACGGGGCACGCGCCCGCGGGCTCTCTCTCTCCTCTCTGTGTAACACCACTACTCGAACGGGTGGGGCACGCCCCTTTCATCCCTAAAACCCTTCTCTCCGTATTACCCTTTGGCCAACGATCGCGATCTTTTTTGTTTTTTTTTTTTTTCGCCC